>JAOTRA010000029.1:5638933-5661238 GCA_026260255.1 Pseudolaguvia tuberculata | reverse complement strand
TGTGTGTGTGTGTGTGTGTGTGTGTGTGTGTGTGTGTGTGTGTGTGTGTGTGTGTGTGTGTGTGTGTATACACACACGGTATGAGGACCCTGTAGCTAATGTACTGCTATTGTTTGGTCCCGTATGAGTGGATGTATCTCTTCTCTCCATTCCCATCGACCCCAACAGTGACACTCCAACCCCTCTTTCTCAGGATAATCTTCAGTATCCACTTGTTTTTATTATTATTATTAAATTCTCTGAGTTGAACCATCAGCTTATTTTCCTTCTCATTAGCCGCTTTACAATCCTTTTTCTTTTCCGTGTTTATATATGTATTTGATTATTTCTCCTCACTGTGTGAATGAACAATAATTTCATTTAATATCGGATCTTAGTGTTGCGCTTCATCCGCACACTTCTGTCAAACAGATCACGCATTATTTTGGCTCTGTCTCATTCCGCTGGTTCCTGCACTAAATAGTGCGCACTCAATTCGGGGTTGTTGTGATCTAGTGCGCTGGTTCTGGAAAAAACGTTTACTGTAACATTGTTAAATTTTTCATTCATTCATTCATTCATCTTAGCCGCTTATTCCCTAGTTCCAGTGCACACAGGGAGAGAGGCAGGGGTACATAACAGGGTACATATAGCCGAACAACCACTCACACACACACGCACTCACTCCTATGGGCAATTTAGAATCAGTAATCAACCTCATGTTCATGTTTTTTCACTGTGGGACAAAACCAGAGTACCACGAGGAAACCCACGCAGGGAGAACATGCAAATTCCGCTCGGAAAGATTCCCGGCCTGGGAATTGAACCCGGTTTTCTTGATTGCATTTACAAAATCCTGGTGTTTGTCAGATGTCCTTATCCAAAAGAACTTGCATTTATCTCTGTTTTTAATGGAACTGAGCACTCAAGGGTTAAGGGCCTTGCCCAGGGTCCCGGAAGTGGTGGTTTGTCGATGCCTGGTCTTGAGCCTGTAATCTTTCACTTTGACATGAGACCTGATAGCTGAAGATGATTGATATCAGAAAACATTAGTAATGCAGAGCTTTGACGTTATTAGAAATCAAAGCCTGCCGTCTACATGGTTGTGTTGATTTTGTTTCTCAGGGACAAGAGTCTCAGGACAGATACACAGCGCTTCAGACAGCATGCAGCAGAATGTCACATGTGCAATGTGTTTTGCTGACGGTGAGGTAACTCAACATCTATAGGATCTGCACTGGGATTCTCCGGAGAGGGAATTAAGGTCTCTTGCAATCCTCTACGTTCTGAAATCTGTATCCACCTTGGTGCCAGGGGGCATTGCTGCTGTTATCGGCCCCACAGGTACAGAGCGCAGTACGCTCAGCGGCACAACGCAAGCTCAGGAGTTGAACCCCCCGAGGGAGCCTAGGCTCTAACCAATGGCATCTTTATCATCACTACTCTTGGCGTTAGCTAGGGTAGTAGTTTAGACCTGACCTATGGACCGCAGTCAAATAATCAGTGTTTGATTGTTCAGCAATTATTTTTAGCCTATGGGGGGATTTTTAACTTATTACATTAAGACAGCTTTATCCAAAAAATAAGTTTTAGAAAGTTTGGAAAATGTTAATTAATTATCTTTGCATTATTTCTTCCCTAATGTATATTTATTGTTTATTATTTAACAGTGAACTGCTCAAACCTGCTTTTCTTCCTCAAAACTGATCTCTACCTGATATTTGCATTTGCACTATACGCACAGCAAAAGAACCTACGGAAGACGGGAAAAAATAGTCACAATAGTCTATGGATGCAATAAACCCAGACTTAGCAAATACCAAATCGCATTTAAAGCTCGCCTTTTTTAGACAGAGAAAAGGAAAGGCTTTTGCTGCATTGGTCACCAAATTATAAGTATCTTTTTTAATTAAAATGACAACAGATTTTAAATGAAAGAAAAGAATAAATATCAGAATGTTTAAATGTACATCTCAGTTCAGTGTCTACTTGAGTTGACATATATTTGGCGACATAATTAATGTTAATGAATGTTAAATAATCGGTTCAGCCTTTTAATTAAAAGCTTACTATAAAGCTTTTAATCTTTCATATCTGTATTGTCCTGAGTACTGTACAAATAATCATTTGTTGACATATTGTTACACTATTATCTGTGTTAGTTTATTTACAGTAAAGTTTAGTGTAAATTCATATTTTATGACTTAAGGACAATAATTAGATTTCAACCAGGAGGCCATTTTGTGTTCTACAAAAGTGTCTAAAATGCAGAAATATTGTCATGAAGTGGTGGCTTATTCTTTAAGGCATTTGGCTGATACCAGAATGAATGGGGTTCAATGTTGACTGGTGAGTTTTCATTAAAACCATTTGGTTCTAGTCACTGTTGGTAGAATGGTAGACATGTTGTCGAGTGGGTTGTGATTCTTTCTGCTGTAAAATTATAGTTAAATTAACATTTAAACAAACACAAAACATTCATTAGAACTGAATGCATCAGAACGCCACCTCATTCAGTTAATAAAAAAATCAAATCTTACATTCTAAGATTATCAAAGTCTAATTCTAGTCTAACTGAAAGGTTTCTTAAACGGTATACCGACTACCAACAGACCATCTGGGCGTCTTGTGTCTTTGTGATTCCAATATGACCTTCGATGTTTGATGATGTGGCTCGGAATCTCCAGCTTTTCCATAGTCTTATGTTTGGTGGTTGTTTGTTCGGGTCAGTGATGTTGAGGCGAGCTGTCTGTCTCTACAATTGTGTCCCTTTTTTCCTCATGGTGCATAACACAAAATTATACAAGAGCTACGTAACAGAAAAACAAAGTGCGTATGTGTAAACAATACAAACATTAAGTTGACAATACTGTGCTATTATTTTGACTAATCACCTTCTATGCTAAAATGGCTGCGTCAATCAACAGTCTTAGGCGTGTCCTTGGTCTGCATGATGCCATAAAAATTACTTAAATTAATTGAGAAATATTTTAAAGAAAAACCCTAACGTGTATTTTTGTGATGTATAGGTTGATTGTGTACACACAAACACACACACACACACAAACACACACACACACACCCCAGTTTTAACAACTTGTAAAAGTATGTAAAATCTTATGACCACTTTTAATAGATGATTATTATTTCAGAAATAGTCAGCATACAAGTACAACCTGAGTCCTTTAGACAAACCCCTGTGACAGACGGCGGCACGTATTATTCAACTAATGTTGTCAAATTATATAATAATGTAAAATCTCGTTTATTCCTTTTGATTTGTTTTTATAATTTAAGACGAGTCACAGTTTAACAGCTAATGTGTGTTTTTTAAAATTTTTAATTTAATTTAATTTTTTTTTATAACTAGTTGTGAGCAGCAGCAGCAGGTAAATACATTTATTTATATTTACTTATCAGGGTATGCATTATTGAATAGAATAGTTATTTCTGCTTACATTTTAAATGTCATATTGTCAAATGTTTACTGGGTGACACAATGGTTACTTCATGCGCAAAGTATTGTAATATTTTGTATAATCAATCAGTACATTCCCTGTCTTCTGTCTCGAATTGACAGATGCTTGTTGTTTTTCCAGTCTCTTGTCTTCAGGTCAAATTGGACCTGTTTAAAAGTTTACAAATGTAGTTTATTTTTTATGTTTGTAACTGCTTAAAATGAACATAAACAGACATTTTGTCACCTAATTCTGGGTTATCAGGAAGAGAAATGTTTAATGATTCGATATTAATGTTAGTCATCTTGTTTTGACTTACTGCTCTAATCAGCATTGTTTATAACCTTTTAGTTTTCTCATGGACAGATTTTGTGTAATTGCTGATTTTGTTACCACTGCATTGAACAGAGCGATTTTGGGCCTCGATTAAACAACTGGCCTCTTTCATCAATTATTGTGAAGCTGCATTGGTGATTTTGTGCTGCTTTGCTGTGAGATTTTTCTGAGACCTTATTTGGTTATTAATGGCTTTAATGACCTGTAATGCTGTTTCTTAATAAGGCTTTTCAGTTCTGAGATATTAAAAATGTAAATATGGGCTTTACATGTAGGAGAAGCTTTATAAGGGTTGAGCAGTGGTTGGAGTTCCTGTGATGATCTCTTCTCAAATGAGCTGTTTAGACCCGTTTTGTTAAAGCCATTTATCCTGTGTCTGCTTAGTGTCACACTAACAGAAAGCCGGTACAGAAGCTTCTTGGTTCCATTAGCTTAGCACAATCCTCTTGACTTATTACATTAATAACCGGCAGAAGGCATTAGCCAGCAGATAGGTGTGGACCTGTTTGTTTTCCCAGCATGTATATGAAACCTGTGATGCCATTGTTTTTACTCGTTGTTTCCTACTTGTTCATGAACTGTATTTGCTGAAATGTCAAATGTTGTATTGTCCCTGCAATTTCCTCATCTTTTCTTCTTTTTCTGTTTTTTTCCCCCCCATACAGTTGTGGGATCAGTGGCCTGGTGATGGATACATAGGAACTGCTGTGTTCGTATAGTTTCTTGCCACTCGCAATGAAGAGCGAGGTCCAGACAGACACACGCCGCAAACAGGACCCGCTGAAAGGGCCATTAGTCAATCCTGAGCCCATGGAGACGGCGAAAAGTTTCTCCTCCGAGGTGGATGTGATCAGCAAGGCCAGAGGAGATTTCACAACGTTGTGTGGCGAGACAAGGCATCGAACACTGCGAGACGCAGGGGGCCGCAGAGACTCTGAAAGGAGCCGCAAAAAGAGGAAAAGTCAGCAGCCGGGGCCCTCAGACTGCTCACTAAAGGAAGGGAGACTGAGTGCAGCAGCGATTCCCCCACCCCAACTGGAGACACGCAGCGACGATGAGCGGAATGTCGAATCCTCATTAAGCGACTGCGCGTCCTCGCCATCATCCAGTCTGCGATTTGGCGATTCTGACACTTTGAGCTCTGAGGATGATGGTCGGCACGTCAAAGCTGCGTCAGCCAGTGCAGGAGGAGGAACGGGGCCAACACGGACTCTTCTGAGCCGAACTCGTGCCAGCAGGTCACACAAATGGGCACGACTGGAAAACCCTGATGCTAATCATGTAAAGCGACCGTGTCTGAACTTGCGGCGGCAGCAGCTCAACAGAAAGCGATTTGCAAAGGCTGTGAATGGAGGTGGTGCTCAGCGCACTCCAAAGCAGAAGGAGCGTCTCCTTCTACAGAGGAAGAAAAGGGAGGTGATCGCGCGCAGGAAGTATGAACTCTTGCACAGCAGCAGTAGCTCTAGCGAAGAGCTGACCTCTGACTCTTCTTCATCCTCTTCCACCGAAGGGGATGATGAGCTGTTTGTGGGTGTGAGCAGCAGCGCTGGTAGTCAGATGAACAGCACCAGTCTGGCCTCAGGTAATTGGAAACTCCAGAAGTAAATTTGCACTGATTTTTTTTCCCCTATCTGTCACATTTTACATTTGCTAGTAAAGTAGATGTTTTGACTTTTAGGTAACTACAAATTGGCATGGTTTTGCGGTGGCATCAAGTTAGCTTAATAACTGCACAAGCTATTGCCACACACACACACACACACACACACACACACCCCAACACGCATACACACACACACACCGATGCACAGTTTAGTTTCAAATTGAAGTATGTCAATAGTTTAATGATTTCAGTGATCATGTTGTTTAGATAAATCAACTTCCCTGACGTTACATTATAGATAATGTTTATTTGTCTCGAGCAAATGCCAATCTTTGATGTGAATGGTGAATCTTTCCTGCTTTGTCCTAACCGATGACTAGGCTTATTTTTATGGGAATTACCATCTGTAAATGTTGGAATTTACAGCCTTTGTTAATAATACATTACTTGTGGCTACCGTAGTACATCGTGTCCATACAAGTGTTAGGAAAACATTATGGATTAGTGTCTCCAGATGATAAACAATTTATAGCTTTTTAAAAGTAATTTTTAGGCAATGATCAAACAGCGATAAAATGGGCAAAAATTGTTTTAAAACTATTAAATGGCGAGAAAGGAAATCTTTGTTTAGGATTTAAATCATTTAAATTCATTAGTTAATCACAGTAACCGTTTCACAGATTTATAAATAAATACTGCCAACCTGAATGGGCTGATGGTCATCAACAGCATGATATTGACACAAAACACAGGGCCAATACAATGAACATCAAGTTGTTTGTACTTTAGTTTCTTTAGGGCTAATCTGTAGTAGGAGGTGGGAGGAGACGACGTATGCAACCACAAAGTGTTTCAGTAAAGTACTTCTGGTTAATTACTTTGATTTCATCATGACTTCATGGCATTAATATGCAAGTTTTCTTTCGGACATTAGTTTATATAAATATTTATTGAAATGACAAATACTAGAGTCACAGTATTTATCAGCCACTGAGATGTTCATCTTGCAGTACACATGTTTTTGCAGCAGCTGCCCTTAGACTTAAAGGAGTAAACCGGTTTTCCTGTCTTTCATCAGCACAGGCTAATGTGCCAATATTTGTCTTTGATGTGTGTCACAAATATCGATGGGAGAGGAGGCTAGTGCAGTGGCTACGGTGTTGTACTGCCAATTGGGAAAGCATGGTTCCATTCCCAGTACCCCAAAGTGTGTCACACTGAATAAAGGTATCAGTACAATATAAATGTTGATGTGATGGAGATATAAGGACTGCCAATGCTCCTTTCTCAAGCTACCTGGTTTACCTGGTTCTCAGATTCCTGAGCACGTAAAATAAGAGCGTGTCACAGATGTTTGAACTGGCTGCTGTCTTTGGTGCAGAACCAGTCAGCTTGACACGCTCTCGAACCTCAGTGGGTTTTTTTCAACCAGCTGTTTGCCTTACTCCTTAATAACGGAGTAGGCAAACACAAGCCGGGAACTTTCCGATCCGGCTGTCGTTTGGAAAAGCTTTGGCCTCCAAATCAAATGTCATTTTGCATTTATAATTCTCTACTCTCTGTATTTGTACATGGTGGATTTCTGGTCCGCCCCGACGCACACGCACGCTAACAGCTAAGCACAATTTGCAGTTGTTTATTCTGTCATTAAAAGACACAAACGAACACCACGATTCATTTAAGTGTTTGTGTCGATGTCAGACACCCCAAAGCTAAACACCTACAGGGAAACAGTGAATAATTTTGAAATCATGTTAACGTTACTTTATGTAATAAACACATACCTAACACAAACCAGGGTTAATACATGCTATATAAGTATTCACTTGACATCTTTTGGTTTTATTGGTACATTTCTTTATTTCTTTATACACACACAGTATTGAGTTAATATGCCAAAAGAGCTACACGATACAGGCAAAACAAATCTTGATATATTTCATATTGTATTAAAAATTACTGAAAAGATTAACCATTTAACCAGCAGATACATTTTTAATTGAAGCACTGTTTTTATATGGGCAATGTAGAATTTGTCTCCATGAATACAAAAATGCCAGCACTTTCTTATACACACTGTTAACCCTTTCAACTCTCATGCCTTTGCCTGCTGCTACTGGGAAGTAAAAGAAAAAAAAGCAACTAAAACATAAACGACTCCAGTGATGTAGCTCTTACAGTTACAGTTTGGTATTTGGCAGATGATCTTATCCAGAGCGACTTACATTTGGTCTTTTTAAAAAAAACTTTTTTAAATTTATTTATAACTGAGCAATTGTGGGTTAAGGGCCTTGCTCAATAGTGGTTGCTTGGTGGAGGTGGGATTCTTTGTGGGGGACTTTCTGGTTTTAGTCCGACACCTTAATCACTAGGCTACCAATTCCCAGTATAGCTCTTACTATACTGGCCCCAGTAGTGATGTATACTTGGTAGCTCTCACAAGGACCCAATGAGACCAGTGCATCGCTCAGGTTTAGTGCGTTAAATTCCCAATCGTCATCAATAAAAGAATTGTAAAGCCTGATCTGACCACTACCACACTGTATGACAGCATTTTGGTGGCAATATAGTTTGCTATATTGTGGGGTTTTATGATTATAGCACTTGGAGGGTTGTTTATAAAGCATTTTTGCAGAGGACATCATCATATGTGGGATATTGGTTGAGATGCTATTGATGGGCTGCATGCTGCAGAAGGTGAAAGCGATTGTTTGTGTTTCTGTATTTTCCGTATTTCATATTCAAAGTTTAATATACGATGGCGCTCTGGTGTTTCTCGGAAACAAAGAAATCAAAATACTGCCAAATGGGCGAGCTGACTTTCTTTTAATTAACAATTTCCTCACTGTTGACAGAAACGGCACTCGTTTTGCAGTTGCTTTGACCTCCCATGCAGATGACTCAACCAAACATGCATTCGACACAACTAAACAGGAGTGCACCACAACTGTATTTTAAAGATATTATTGGCTGTTTGCTTGTCACTAGTAGCATGCTTGTTTAAACTGATGGGTTGTTTAAGTTCGAGGGAGGTGTTTTTTTAATGAAAATTATAAGTAATATACTGAATTTTTTTTCATATCTTCAATCATCATTGATGCCGTTTTAGTGCACATCCCTAATGCCAAGGTTTTACTTTCTGGTACTGTAGCAAGGCCAAAACTTTGGTTTCCAGCCTACCTGTCTGTCTGTTTACCTATGGATATATTCATTCGTTATCTTACATGCTTATTCCCTTCTGGGGTCTGCTGGAGCCTATCCCAGCGCCCATAAGACGAGTGGCAGGGGTACACCCTGGATAGGTCGCCAGTCCATCGCAGGGCACACATAGACGAACAACCACTCACACACACATTCACTCTTATGGGCAATTTAGAATCACCAAGCAACCTAATGTACATATTTTTGGACTGTAGGAGAAAATCTGAGTACCCAAAGGAAACCCAAACAAGCGCCGAGAGAAACTCGGCACAGAAAGATCCTCGGCCCAGGAATCGAACCCGGGACCTTCTTGTTGTGAGGCGAGCGACCTTGGTCACCACTACACCACCGCGCCGGCCTACTTAGAGTTTTGTTTTGTAATTGGCAGTAGGTAACTGTAATGCTTGACTTTGTTTGCTAGTGAAAACCCAATAACATTAGGCAGATTTACATTCACAAAGATTTTTAATAGCACTGACATCGATTTTTTTTCTTTCTGCTGTTTCACTGATCAATATGATTATTATGAAATTGTCTGTGCGCGTGTATCGTTGGAACACGTTAACTTCTACTTTAGGGAAAAAGTGTTTGAATACATTTATAAGTGTTCAGGGTGACAATATGATGTATGTTGTATAATCACACTATAACAGGATGTGTGCTATTGAATGAGGAAGCAATGGAGCGAATCAACCCTGACGGCTGTTTCACATTTGGGCTAATAACATAAACAACCATTTTCTATGTATATTGACAAACTGACTAAGAGCCAAATGTGCCATTAAGAAACATTAACACTATTGACTTAGTTGATAATATTGACCTGTGGGAAACTTTTGCATTTACATTTTTATTTGGCACAAGCCTTTTAAACATTTTTTTAAATATTCATACAACTGAGCAATTCAGGCTTGGTAAGGGCTTTGCTCAACATCTCATCTTCCTCCGATCAGTAGTCAAACTCCCTAACCACTGAGCTACGACTTTCAGTTTGCTCTTTTTTTTTTTTTTTTTTGGTGCAGCTTTATCCTCACTGCAGAAGTTCAGTTTGGTCAGTCGGCTTATTTCAATCACATGCGTACACATATTTTTACACACAGATCTCCTTTTTTACTATGAGAGAGTATATTATATTAACTAGGCGTGTTCAGATTAACCCTTTGTAGATCATGTTGCACAACTCAATTTACCAAGTACTTCGTTGCTGTTTTGGGTCGCTCCAGAATGTTGTCACTATCCTTGCTTTCCCTTTAGACAGAGCTGGCCTACATCGGCACTGTTTTTCTGTAGTCTGAAAAGGTCTGTCCTATTTGCAAGGCTGCACAGAGACCACACATTTCGTAACCTTCTGTCGGTTAGGTTAACATGTGCTTATTTGGTTTGCATTTCTGGAGCTACTTAAAATGAACAGGTAAAGATTGGTGGTAAAGATTGCTCAGTATCCTAGCAATGGCAGCTGGGTGGTGCTGGGATTTAAACCTATGATCTTCTGATAAGCAATTCAACACATCAACCTTTAAAATCTAAGCCCCATTGGTTTCGAACACATAAGAACTGTTGTGCTTGCATCCATTTAACTGCTGATATTCTTATAGATGTGAGCCGGCTATGGATTAGTCTAGTATTAGTATTCATGTCTGAAATATGTTTCTTTGAAACTCGAATAAATCTTCCAGCACACTCAATGGATGATCAGCCCAGCTGCCAAACTATTCATTGATTGACTACAGTTGGTAGTTTGCATATTGCATAGCAGCACTTCCATAAATAGAAGGATTGGATCTTTGAATACACGAGTGAGTGTGAGATGTGCCAAAACACAGTCTAAAAAGCAGGACTGATCAAATGTTCCCTCTAAGTAAAACTTCATAGATATGGTCTTTATAACAGACACCTCGATGAAAGCTTTGTATGTCTACTGAAAGCTGTTTTATATTCATTTTTTTTTTCAGCAACTCCTTATAAACCCTCAGAAGACATAGCTCAGTCCTGTGCTTAAAGATTATGGTCTGTGTTCCACTTTCAAAGAAGGTCAGAACAAAATGAAATGGAAAAATCACCATGATTAAAGTATTCTATACGCTTGGAGTGGAGGTGGAGTCTGGGCTGTGTCAGTGGTTGTGTGTGCATAGGCGTGTAGCCGTGTGTATGCAGATATGTTTCCTGTTGAGTCCCTGCTGTTATTTAATTGTAAGAACTTTCTTAACGATGACTCCATTATCTGCTAATGTGGTTTGAGCCTTAAAGAGACTCTTAAAGGGTAAAATTCTATTGTATAAATAACATTATGAAGCTGCTCAGGGGTAAAAGTGGTGGATTAATGAGCTGAAGGTTGCAGATTCAGTTCTTAGTACCACGGCTGGGCCGCTAATCAAGGCCTTGACCCATCATCTGTTCAGATGGACCAGATAACTAGATAAAAGCATCTGCCAAATGCCAGAACTGTAAATGTACTCCCTTGTAGGCTCCAAGAATGAAACAGGCTTTAACAGCCCATGGCCTTCTCCATATCTGATTTTTTATTTTTTTTTATAAAAGGCTGAGCTGCTGCCAGCCAAGAACTCGAGTGTTCACATTCCTTTCAGATTTCAGGCGTCTCATAATGAGTGCATGTGAGTTACAGTAAACAGCCTCCACCGAGATCAGAGCCCACAAAACGTATGTGATCTGTGTGGCGAAAACAATAAATATTTAAAGGAATCGCTATTTACTGAGGACATGCCCTGTCCCTTGTTTTAGTTGGTCAAAATTATTATTAAATTGCACCATCAGCTGATGCAGACCACAGAAAAAATCATGACGAACAAATGATCTGGAACTAGCTGTAGCAAGTCTTACAAAATGGGTCAAATCATGGTAGCCCTTTAGCAGCCAAACTAGTTTTTGGTAGCATGAAATAAATTTATGGACTGTAAAAGACATTACTTTACGTTTTTATTCCTGGCAAATGGCCGACGCACTTATCCAGAACGATTTTATTTGTTAAGGGTCTAGCTCATGGGCCCGGCACTGGTAGCTGGGTAGTGGGAAGTGGTAGCCTAGTGGTTAAGGTGTTGGACTAATACCAGAAAGGCCGGGGTTCGACTCCCACCTCCACCAAGCAACCACTGTGGGTCCTTGAGCAAGGCCCCTAACCCATAATTGCTCAGTTATTAAAAAAAATAAAATAAAAAGAGCCCAAATGTAAGTTGCTCTGGATAAGAGCGTCTGCCAAATGCCTAACTGTAGCTTGGTGGTGTTGAGAATATGATCCAAAATTTGATTAGCAGTCCAACAACTTAATCACTGTACTAAAACTTTTTGTAATGAACAATATTGTAAAGAAGAATAAATCTATAAAAATTTACAAAAATGCAAATAATCTTATAGTATAACAGATTACAAAATTACAATTATTAGGGCGGCGCGGTGGTGTAGTGGTTAGCAGGGTCGCCTCACAACAAGATCCTGGGTTCGATTTCCGGGGATATTTCTGTGTGGAATTCTGTGTGTGCATGTTCTCCTCGCGCCTGTGTGGATTCTCCAGTTTTCTCCCACAGTCCAAAAACATGTGCATTAGGTTGATTGCTGATTTCTAAATTGCACTTAGGAGTGAATGTGTGTGTGATTGGTTGTTTGTCTGTGTGCTGTGTCCAGGGTTTATCTCTGCCTATCACCTCATGTGTGCTGAGATTGGCCCCAGCAAACCCCCGTGACTGAATGAATAGTTATTAGGTTTGAACTGGCATGCGATTCCAGATGCCAGCCATTACTTTTCTCCCAACATGTGATTTTTCCAGCCTAGAGTAGTCATTAGTATTTATACACTCTTAAAAGAATTGAAGGCTTTTTTATGTCATTGAGTTGAAGTGGTGTTTTCGTAATGGTGTCTATATCCCGTTTCCATTTGTTTAATCAAGATATATATTATAGAGTTGCATCAATAAGGAAACTTATTTACCTAATTTCTACTCCACCTTCACTAACTCTTCTCCCTGCATCCTCACCACTCTGCTGCCTTTCCAGTTTGGTGTCTAGATGTTTCTATATGTCTACCCTTTATGCTCATCAATAAATCCACAAATCCAACATTCTGCTGTCTGTAAGATTACAGTTTAGCTGCTAAGTTCTCTAACTCTAATTTCTCGAACTTTACACACATCCTTGTACCAGTTCCATGTTTCGCAATCACAATTATGCAGCCCTGTCTGATGGGTATTTAAATGCTTCAGCATTGAAACCACCACTGGATGCTTTAGGCTAGCTAAGATGCATTTTTTTCATCAAGTAGCTAAAAAGCTAACTGATAATGCACAGTTTGGCAGTAAACAAACCATTTTCAGAAACGGTCAATATTTAGCCAACACTTCTGTCCTTCCTGTAAGTTTTTACAGCATGTGTGAAGCACTGTAATCACTACAGAAACATCCCATATATATACTTTAGTAGCACCTAAACATAACCTGCAAGTAAAACCGATGCCCTCTGTTTCTTGACCTTAGTTGTGTGTGCTCTCTCGCTGTCACGCACTCTCATTGCACCCTCTGTCGCTCTTTTCACACACTCAGGCACTGTTATTTTTTGATCCATGGGAAGTATGTGGGTGGAGAAAAGTGCAGTAGACCAAAGTAAGTCCTCAGAGCTATGGGACTTTTCCCCCTTTTACCCCACACCTATGTGCTGGAGGGCAGATGCTAGTCTTTCCTCGCATTTAAAGATTATGGAGATTTAAGATTGTTCATCTTTGTGTATGCCAAGCTTAAGTATTAGTAGGGTTAGCATAGTTTTGTCATTATTTTAGTTCTCCCTGCACTTACGCGAGCTTCCTCCGCATACTCCGGTTTCCTCTCACAATCCAAAAGCATGTACGTTAGGTTGATTTGGTGATTCTAAATTGTCCATAGGAGTAAATGTGAGTGGTGGTTTGTCTATGTGTACCCTGTGATGGACTGGTGACCGGTCCAGGGTGTACCCCTGCCTTTTGCCTTATGTGCATTGGGAAAGGCTCCAGCAAACCCTTGTGACCCCGAATTAGGGAATAGTTGGGTAAGAGTAGAGTTTGAATAAAAGGTTTGCAGACCTTTCTTTGTTTTATTTATATTTTGAATAAGAACAAGCTTTTTTTGGGTTGTATTTTTAAAGTTACATCATATTGACATGTATTTTTTTTATACAACATCACTGTGCATAATACTTGCACATGTGTGATTGACACTGTTCTGTTACATCATTGCTATATTGAATCAGAGGTTTGAGAACCACTGATGTATGCACTACCCTCGGTAGAACTCTCAGCTCCTCCTAGAAGGCTAGTATCAAATGTGTTTACAATCTGTTCTGCAAAAGTAGATTGCTGGATATTTTTATCCGCATGGTATATGTGGGTTTGCGTTCATCCCAAGGAGAGACGATGGTGCTAAGCAGCAGCACTCAGAAGGGTTCACCACCCTAACAACACACCCAGGACGATGCTGGTGCTCACACACTTCTACTTGAGTACTTACATAAATATATAAAATTGTAAAACCATAAATGTAACAAAATATCTTATCTGGAGGAATTACTTGTTTTGACAAGGGGTGGTGTAGTGGTGAGGCATGATTGCCTCACAGTAAGAAGGTTCGATTTCCGGACCGGGAGACATTCTGTGCGGAGTATGTTCTTCCTGTGCTTGCTCCAGTTTCCTACTACAATCCAAAAACATGTACATTAGGTTGATTGGTGGTTTCTAAATTGCCCATATGAATGTGTGTGTGTGTGTGTGTGTGTGTGTGTGTGTGTGTGTGTATCGTTGTTTGTCTGTGTGGCTATGCGATGGACTGGTGACCCGTTCAAGGTGTACCCCTGCCTATTGCCCTGTGTGAGCTGCTACAGTGTCCAGCAGACACCCGTGAGCCCGAATTAGGGAATAAGCAGGCTAGAAGATGAATGAATGAAAGTTTTGGTAATAAAAACCTTATGTATATGATGCCTTTCCATATATACAGTAATATATATTTATTGACTGTGGGTCCCCAATGCATACAAATTTGTCTTCCTTCCTTTCCTTTCATTTCCTTTCATTTCCTTGTCTTCCTTTTATGGAGCTCAGGACGTTCTGCATGGTGCCACATTGTCCTGATGTAACAGTGTTTGGGTCTCATGATCTCAGAAAAAAAACTGCAACACCACAGAGACATTTTATATCAGCAGTTTGGCGAATGTGGTGTTTCGCAAACTTTTGGCCATTGTGTCATACTTGAGTCCCTGTTCACCACAAAATGTATCTTTCAACTTCTCATAAGAGACAAAATTCTGGACGGACAGCCAATCAGAAGCCAGATACAGGAGTGGCACAATGAAAATGCAGGTGTCTGCAAATTGTGAACTGCAGCTTTAGCATGCCGTACATTTGTACTTTGGGACCAAAGACCATCTGCCTTTATAGCTGAGCGTAAACCAGACATAATGAAGTATAAAGCAAATTAAACTTAATAAAACGATAGGAAAATATCATGTTTTTGTCTCGTGGTATTTCAGATACTGGCAAAGGTCCTCCCAGACACTATGTGGCACTATATAGGACTTTCTATTACTAGAACTAAAAACAAAATGAACTATTATTCATTCATCTTCTTACGCGCTTATTCCCTAATTCAGAGTCAAGGGAGTTTGCTGTAGCCTATCCGAGCGCACATAGGGCGAGAGGCAGGGGTACACTCCTATGGGCAATTTAGAATCGCCATGGCCACAATGTACATGTTTTTGGACTGTGGGAGAAACCGTAGTCAACCCACACAAGCGCAGAGAGAATATGCAAACTCCACACAAAGATCCCTGGCTTGAGAATTGAACCTAAGACCTTCTTGTTGTGAGCCAACCGTGCAAACCACTACACAGTGCAGCCAAAAATGAAATATTAGAAGTGTTTAATGTTCTTTTGGTTTAATAGCTAGATAGTCAGTACTATAGTAGACAGTTATTGTGATTGTTGGATAATTGACTGCTCACTGTAATAAACCATCATTAATCTTTTCAGTTTATGAAATTAGTTTTGCCTCCTGTAACTGATGAACAGAAGAAGAAAAAATGTTCGACTACTTGTATTAATTGTTGCTATCGCCTGTAACGTCAACCAATTGTTTTAGTCCTATATTTCTTAAATGCTAATTAGATGTTGTTACTATGTTGACATTGTAAACCGCTTATGCTAAGCAAATTTGTAAAAAAAAATTATTAAATTGTAAAATTAATTTAACTACTCTTATTTATTTATTTTTTTTAAGGTGCACTGGATGAAGATGTGGTTGTGATCGAAGCAACGCCTGCACCTCCAGTTCCAGCCAGCGAGGAGATCAACGTCACTTCTACAGACAGTGAAGTAGAAATCGTAGGAGATGCCTACAGGTATTTTTAATCTGTTTATTTTATAAATGCTTTTTTTTAATATAAAATAATTTTTTGCGTATTCAAATATTTCAATATATCTATGGTCTCAGCGTCAGCATGTTTTTTTAGCGCAACGTCTGCAGATTTTGGAAATAAACTCTAATGCCCACAGCCATTACACACAAAAAGCACACAAAATTACATTAGATTAGACATTATTAATGATGATCCACGCAGTATCTGGGAGTAAGGATGTTCAAATTGAACATCTGGGTTTGGATATGAAGCCGACAGGCTTTGTGTGTGGGGGGGGGGGGTATTGGTAGCTCTTCCATCTGTTGCTTTTGAACTACAAGTTTAAGCTCAGTCAGAGCTAATTTGTTTCTTCCCCTCACTTTCCAAAATACCGTCTCTTTCCAAATGACTGCTATTCATTTAACATCACAGATGTGTTTTATTTATTTATTGGTCAGGCCAGCTTTAGACAGTCCCAAGATCATTTTCGCACTCCTTTAGGAGGGAGAAAGGGATTTCTGTATTATTTAACATAAAATGCAACATTTTAATGCTATATGTACATTTATACACAAGCTTTTTCCAAAGAGAAACCATTTTTATGAAGCAGATTCTGTTGCAGTAATGTTTTTAAGTGCCACCTTCCAAAATTGAAAAATTTGTAGCCTATATTATCAAGGGTGTGATTTAAACCGTTTATTTAATTGCCTATTTTTCCATTACCTTATTATATTATATGTTGTGTACATGGTAATGTCCAGCCTACTGTTTTAACTTTACTCACAACGAAAGTATGTTGTTATAAAGT
This sequence comes from Pseudolaguvia tuberculata, assembly GCA_026260255.1. Taxonomy (NCBI): domain Eukaryota; kingdom Metazoa; phylum Chordata; class Actinopteri; order Siluriformes; family Sisoridae; genus Pseudolaguvia; species Pseudolaguvia tuberculata. The sequence goes on along the minus strand of JAOTRA010000029.1, from coordinate 5,644,491 downwards.
AAAACATTATATATTATTATATAATAGAGGCTTTTATTTTGCTTTATTTTTAAACTTACCATAAAACGTTCAATTTCATTTGTCTTGTTTTAATCATGCTCTCTGTCGTTTACTGATCTCAGCTATGACTCATTATTGTTATTGATTTTCACTTCCTGTTTGTGAACTCCAGAACTATTTCTGTTTTTTTTGTATTGTCTCACTCACAATCGCCTTGATTGGACTGGTTATGCCGATGGACGCTGTTTCCTTTCCAAAGAATATTCACATATTTGTTTGTATTTAAAGTCCTAGATATTGTTACAGGTTTTGGATGCACACTCTTAAACCTTTCAGTGTTTGTGCATGTGGAGGTTTGTCGAGGTACCATTACAATGAAGTGCAGTGTAATTACCAAGGCAATACACGCATTCATTTATTCGTTCATTCATCTTCTAACCCGCTTATTTCTTAATTCAGGGTCACGTGGGTCTGCTGGAGACTGTCCCAGCTCACATAGGGCGAGAGGCAGGGGTACACTCTGAACGGGTCGCCAGTCAATCACATGGCCACACATAGACGAACAACCACACACACATACATTTTCTACTTTGGGCAATTTAGAATTGCCAATCAACCTAATGCACATGGTTTTGGACTGTGGGAGGAAACCAGAGTTCCCTTAGGAAAGCCACGCGAGCACAGGGAGAACAGAAAGATGGGAGTCGAACCCAGGACCTTCTTGTTGTGAGGCGACCACTACGCCACTGTGCTGCCTCCGTTTAATAAATAACTTAAGTTTTTGCTTCTTTTTTTCTTTATTTTATACATTTAAATCATGTTTGTTTATCGACTCGATTGGAAACAGAAAGCAGATTGTTTGCAATCAGTTTGAACCAGAATGTTAGTTAAAAGCAGGAATAGTTCAGTTCTGTAGTTTTGGCAATCTGTTACTGTATTTATTTTTTTTTAAATCTTTTTATAATTAAAAGATACCAAATAAAACTAGTTTTTGCAGTGGAAACCATTGCACATCGCTTAATTTAACTGCAGGACAAATGTCATGTTTGGATTAGCCTGTTAAATTGGTGATTTAAATCATTGAACATCTTAGAAATGACATTTGTATTAAACGTTGTTTGGCATTTATATCACTATCTTTCTCCATCTTTTTAACTTCATTATGATAAAAGAACTGGAGTTAATAAACAGCTTCTTGGTATAACTGTCCTTAAATACTGAGGGTCACCGCAATGGCATAGATTATTTATTAGCTCCAGGATGTCAGGATTTTCTGGGCTCTGATTAACAGGTCGAATGACTTTACCGTGCAAAATAGCTTACTAGATTGTAGTACCAGTAAAATTATTTTATAGTGAAGTATCCATATTTATACACGGCTCTTATGCATGAGATTTATCTGCCACATGCCAGAAATGTAATGCCAATATGATATGCCAAATAGTACAGTAAAGATAATGATGGAGAGAGAGAGAGAGAGAGAGAGAGAGAGAGAGAGAGAAATCAAGTGTTTGTTAATGCCCTAATTTATAAAATAAATAAGCACATCAAAAAATGTTTAAATTATACTTCCGCCATTCTTTTATCATTAGTGCAACGGGTAAAACAGTGCATTCACAGCGATCCTGCATCGCACCACTCATCAACCCATCAGCCTCTGGCTTGTTTACTGTGCTCCCTTCCCCCTCTGTGGTACGTCTTCTGTTCTCTTCCTTTCTCACACTCGCTCTCTTTTCTACTGCACTCTTTTTCTCTTGTGCACATTAGGCTTCTTCCTACCACCGAATACTTTTTGCCTGGTTTTTCTTTGCTCGTTTTTAAAAAAAAAAAAAATTTATGTAAAGGTCAAGAAATCTATTATTGTGGTGACATGTTAGGGAGCATAATGGTGCTGGTGAACGTTTGTAGACTCTTGTTCCTATGCTGGTGGGAGGAAGTGCATTTGCGTGCATGCACATGCGCATACGTGCTCGTTTGTGGGACTACAGGGTGTAAGTAGTGCATCTGAATGCCAGTCTTTCCCATCTCTCAGCTAAGGAATATGGAGGGAGGGAGTGTATTTAATGGGGATGTTGCACCACCACCAAACTAGGGATAGATGGACAATAGTGTGGGTGTGTGTAGGCTTGCACACTTTTGAGTATTATAATAATAATAATTTATTCCATGCAAATTAGCATACATTTAATTTATTTTATTAATAAATTATTTTTACAATAAACCTTATTTAAACACTATGAACGTATGAGTACATTTTTCTCCCTTTTTTGTACAACCAAAGAAGGGTGAAGGGCCTTGATCAAGAGTCCACAGTGGTCATTTGGTAGATCTGGGAATTGAAGCAGGGTCTTTCTTGTATCAGTCCAACATTTTAACCACTAAGACCTCTCTACCATAAAACGAGTTTCAGAGCACTGCAAAACAATATTGTTTATAAAGAGGTGGAACTCTCACATTTCTCATAGAGTAAACCAATCGTAGTTCATAAAAGTCCCAGTCAAAAATACAGGATCTTTTATATACATTTTTCAAACAACTTTTTATTATACAAACTACAGATTTTACAGATAACTTGACAGCGTGCAAAAGCAACAGTCGTATGTAATATTTCATCAAAAATGCAAAAGTTGTGCAACATGACATAAAAAATACACACCGGTTATACAAGTTCCTGCTGTGTGGTGTTTGGTGACTGCCAGTCAGCTCAGTCACTCTGGGGCTATAGCCTCTCTGTGGCATGCAGATGCCTGGCTGTATTTAGCAGTGCTGGGTTTACCCCCCAATAACACCCCAACAACATTGACAGTTATTACTCTAAAACGCACCACACTCGGAGCTTGAAATGAATTCATGGCATTCCCCTTTCACTCTGTCCATATTCTCTGACTGGAAGTTTTAGTTTTGTTGTTCTTGAAATATTACTTAGATAATCTGTCTTTAAGTTCATCATTTCAGTTTTTCCATTTGTGCCAGCCCCAGATTTATCTGGGAATTGCAGCTGCAGTCCACCAATGACTCTGTTGGGATTCTAGGTAGTCTTGCTTAAGTTACTAATGTTGGCTGAACTAATGGTTTATCTTTTAGTACCTGACCAAGTTTATTATGAACCATCTTGGAAAATGTTAACTGTAGCCTGATAGCACTGAAAGCGTACATCTCACCCTTGCTATCCAAAGCCACACCACCCAAAAGTATGAACGTGCACAAACTAGATGACTAGAAACAATATTACTGCGATACATCATGTCAAACACCAGTGAGAGAAGAACTTTAGTTATTTCTAGTTACATATTCCTTAATGTCCAAAAGAAATACTGCAATCTTTTAGATTCTTGTAGTAACTTCAATCAAAGAAACAAAACGGGGATATTAACTCAGGTTGTCTGTCTGTCTTGATCCAGCCTTTTTTCAGTTTACGCTCGTGAGTGAAAGGCGGGTAGGAAACGTATAAAACTTTTTCATTGGATAAATGTATCAAACACTTACACCTTTCAGAGATTATATGAATACATTTTAGACAATCACATTTCCGGATACTTGGAACACACATCAAGGTGTGTTTAATCTGTGCTACTATAGAGCCTGTGCAAGTCCACTTGTTTTATAAATGTTTATCCGCTCTGAAAATCTCTTGACACAAACATTGTGCATCAATATTGTGTAATTTGTAAATAAGAGAAGATTTTGTTTCTTCATTTTAAACGTCAGTAGTGCTTTACAGTAGTTTTTTGGTCTAATCATTTTTCTGTTTTATACTGTATCTCTTTTTGTAAGCTTTCTTAGTTCTCTCTCACACCCACATGCTCGTCATTTTATTTTATTTTCTGAGAACTTACTGTTGCCCCTCCCTTTCTCACACTTTCAGTGTGCCTCTTTTACCAAGGCTTTTCAAGGAACAAAGATTTTTGTAAGAGAGCGAGAAAGAGCAGCCTTATTTATTTCTTCCCGGTTGCCCTGACTTGCCTAAGAATGCAGAGAATGGCAGCCATTTTTTTTTTTTTTGTGTGTGTGTGTGTTGACCTGGTGTGGGGAGGTGTTTGGTTAAGGTTGTGAGGGTCAGTTATCAGCAGGAGGAGAACTTTAAGATGGAAGTCCTCAAAAATTACGTTTAAAACTATGTTGTATGTATCATAGTTTATGTCTGAGTTCTTAATATGAGACAATCAGTTTGTTTTTTGTTTCTACTGAAACATTGAATCTCACTAATAAGTAAATTAACTGAAAATGCAGAATAATTGTATTCTGAAAAAATAAAGCATCGGACAGTTGCATCTTTATTGAATTTCTGCCCATCAATTGTAACAAAAAAAAAAAGTTTCTCAGAAGGAGATGGTACTTAGCGGAGTTGGCAACCTACCGATAATGTTTGGACAATATCTCATTAACTGAGTGTGACTATTTGGTTTTGGATAGAATTTGTTTATTTTGTGTATATTTTGACCAGTATTCTATTTAATAAAGCCTGACTGACTGTGCACATGTATTAGTTGCCAGAATAAAGACTGAACAATGATCAGGATTTTTAACGAATGTATAATAATTAACTGATGTTTTCTTTATTAGTTCAAGCTTTTACTGTGGGTGGTCTCAAAAAGGGGTCTAACAGTCACAATGTTAGCGCTCATTCAGTAATTCATATATGTGAACTTTAACCCTAAGAATTCATGAACAGCCTATGGAAACTTGGTGTTTAGTTTTCCTGCCCCTCCGGCACCTAGGAATCTCCCCCAGTGCCTATGTTTACTTTTCCACTCTCACATGTCTCAGAAGACCAATGTGGTAAACAGGTATTTACAAAATAATCTCTAACCTACTTGTTGATAATTAGAATCTTCTCCCAAGTGGCAGTACCCTCTCTCTGGGATCTTAGCAACGCTGCAGTAGTGTCAAGCCGGTAGCTAGTATTTCTAAGAGTATCTAACCAGAGGATACCCTTCCTCACATTACACCAGGCAGTCTTAAATGCAAAAGACTTTGTGTACTCTCCCTTTTTTAATCTAATTGTCCATTATCTCAGGTTGATTTGCATGTTATAAATTATTCTGAATATTTACCGACATGTTGTTTTACATATTAAACGCACCCGCACTCATTGGTGGTCTCATGGCGCCTCCCTGAGGCCCTGTGCACGTCTTGGTAATAATTTTGTTTTGTTGTTGTAATGATGAAATCTGAGGGTTAAGGGTCTGGGTGGGAGGGTTGGGAAGCTGGGAAATTTGCCGGTCTCTAGACAGGAAGCACGAAGCCCCCAAAGCCCTTCCTGAGTTACACCTCTGCTTTACGGCAGCGAGCGCTGCTGGGTCATTCCTATGGATTCAGTCCCCGTGCACGTCTTCCTGTTTTCTTTAGTCTCTACAGAATTCATTCCAATTAGGTGGGAATTTTTCACATTTTCCATGATGCCTTTGTAATTAATGTTTTTTTTTTTTCCCCGGGGAATTTTAATTTATTGTCAGTAGTTAGACAGTTTGCTTTATACTTTCACACACTGTGTGTGTGTGTGTGTGTGTGTGTGTGTGTGTGTGTGTGTGTGTGTGTGTGTGTGTGTGTGTGTGTGT
>JAOTRA010000029.1:5614462-5626056 GCA_026260255.1 Pseudolaguvia tuberculata | reverse complement strand
GGTCTGGACTCTGTGGTGGCCAATCCATGTGTGAAAACGATGTCTCATTCTCCCTGATTCACTCGTTCACAATTTGAACCCGGTGAATCCTGGAATTGTCATCTTGGAATATTTTCCGTGCCATCAGGGAAGAAAAAATCCATTGATGGAATAACCTGATCATTCGGTAGATTCCGGTAGTCCGCTGAACTCATTCTTGGAGCACAAACTGTTACTGAACCTAAACCAGACCGACGGCAGACCAATCTTATATCTTGTGCTTAGTTACATCCAGGTGAAGACTTTATTTTTGGCCTGGCAATGTATTGGTCCTAAAAGTCTATAGGTTGATATGAAGAAATATACATTTCAAAGTATTTAATAAAAAGAAAGGTATTCAGAAATGTATGTTTAATCTGTGGAGCTGATAAATGTTAATATCAGCATGTAACTGTAGTTCTATATTCTAGTAGAGTGAAGTCTTTGTTCAGACAGAAGTTCTGTCATTTCTCATAACTATATACACATCTGTGATTTACAGAATTTCTTGTTCCTTTATTGTTATGGATTGTTGTGGCTGATAATAGCAAGGCGGGTTTATTCATATAGCACATTTAATAACTGCTATTTATTTACATAAGAGATATTAAAATAATTTTTAAAAATCACAGCAATAGTGAATGAGATAATGAAGTATATAGATTGATTATGGTCAGGTTGGGATGCTGCACAGCTCATTCAAGAAATACAAAACTAATCACGTGTTCTGAGTCTGGATTTAACGGTGGCTACCGATGTACCACACCTGATCTTTTCTGGTAGTTGGTTCCAAACGTGGGCTTCATAAAAGCTAAGACCTGTGCGGAGGTTGCATATTCTCCCTGCGCTTGCGTGGTTTCCTCCCACAGTCCAATAACATGCACATTATGTTGATTGGTGATTCTTAATTGCTCTTAGGTGTGAGTGTATGTGTGTTTGTGGGTAGTCTAGTGGTTAAAGTGTTGGACTAGTACCAGAAAGACTGGGGTTCGAATCCCAACTCCATCATGCAACCACTGTGGGCCCTTGAGCAAGGCCCTTAACCCACAATTGCTAAGTTGTAAAAAGGATGCCAAATGTAAGTCGCTATGGATAAGAGCGTCTGCCAAATGCCTAACTGTAACTGTAACTGTTCGTCTATGTGTGAGACCCTGCAATGGACTGGTGACCCGTTCAGGCTGTGCCCCTGCCTCTCCATTTGACCCCGAACTAGAGGATAATTTGGTTAGAAGATTGAATGAGAGACTTGATCCGAATGATCGAAGTGATCTGATTGGTTTATATTTAGTGAGAATATCGGGAACGTGTTTAGGTTGTCGGTCATCCAGTGATTTATAATCGAGTAACAAATTAACTGGTTTATGTATTAAAGAAACGGATTACACAACAGTCTAAAGAATAACTAAATATTGACAATGATATTAATTATTCTAGAAATTAAAATATTTATTATATTAATACGTAACATTTGTTGTTATTGTTTGCGCTGAAAACACGCAGCTTCATTTTGACGTCATCGCGCACTCAATTGACGTCACTCCCACACGGCTGAGCGTACAGAAGTGAAAAACTAAAATGGCGTCCGGTGCCATTTCAGCGGAGACCAAGAAGATAACGGATTTACGCGTTGTTGATTTAAAAACCGAACTTAATCGAAGAAATATGGATGTTACAGGAGTGAAAAACGTTCTAATCGCAAGACTGAAGCAGGTAGCGTTATCTCATCTCAAAACCTCAGAGAAACCTTAGCTAACGCTAGCATGGTAACGGCTGGTGCTAACCACAAATACACCGCCGTTTGAGCTAATTTACCGCCGTGTAGTCTTTCTGCTTTCTGTAGTTAATTATTATCTACAGTTTCTATTAACACGAATATTTATAAATGAATAAAATGTCTCGTTAAATACATTTTTTTCGGTTTAATATTATTTACTGGTTTGTGGCGTCGCTTTGAGCTGCTAGCTTGTTTTTCCGAATTTCTTTTCTAGATTGTTTAATATTTTCTTATAAATCTTACGTTTAGAATTTTTTTTCTAAGAATAAAATAGTTAGTGACAGTAAAATAGCATTAAATGATGATTTTTTTTTTGAAGGGGCAATATAAAGGCCTCAATCGAAATCAGATGCTTGTGATGAATACAGAGGGGTTTAAGCTTGTTACAGACGAGGGTTGGTGTCAGCATTTGCACATAAATTATTTATATGTACGCGGAATTTATTCTATATTATTAATTTATTCATCATCTTACCAGATTATTCTCTTAATTCAGGGTCACAAGGGGTCTGCTGGAGTCCATCCCGGCGCACATAGGGCGAAAGGCAGGGATACACCCTGGATAGGTCATTAGTCCATCACAGGGCCACACACACACACACACACACACACACTAAAACTCCTATGGATAAGCAGCCCCCTCCCCCACCTCGCCACCCCTGGGGGAGAATAAGTGGGTTAGAAAATGGATGCATGTATGAATTAATAAATGTTATAAATAAATATACCACATGGTCATGTTTCTATACTGTTTCTTGTTCATTTTACGGGATCCGATGTAAAAATCCCTCAAATGAAATTTATTAATATAAATATGAATATTGATTTTATATTTTAAACACTAATATTCTTACAAGAGTCTCCCTTTAAAAGAAAGGTCAAAGGTTACGAGCGTGACGGGTGCAGTTCCATACATCCATCTCTGCATAAACCAAACTCTAATCACAGAATTAAATTGCAATTGATTTATTTTATGGTTATGTAATGACATTATTCCAACTGTGACTGCAGGCTTTGGAAGATGAAGGTGCAGATCCAGAAAGAATCGAGATCCCTGACACGCCTACCAGAAAGAATACAAAAGCCAAAGGTAAATGAAGCCAAAGAGGTTTTAGTGTCATTCCAAATGTATATGACTGTGGTAACGTTTCTCCGGGACCCCACGGTGCTACAGGCACACTAAGTACAGTGCAGACGTAGGAGGGCAAGTACAACAACCGCAGTGAGGTAGCCCACAGTGAGGTAGCCCACAGTGAGGTAGCCCACAGTGAGGTAGCCCACAGTGAGGTAGCCCACAGTGAGGTAGCCCACAGTGAGGTAGTCCTTGTCATGAGCATATCAATAGCAAGTGCAGATGACGATGAAAGTGGATGTAGTTTTGTCGGGTCTTTTTTAACATTTTTTTTTTGTCTCGTTCAGGAAGAAAAAACTACTCTGATTGTGACAACACAATGGAAGAGGAGTCGTTTGCCAAGGCAGGTTTCTTTGATATTTTTGCTTCTTAATCAGACATGTTGGATTAATGAGGATAAATTATTCTGTACTAGTTGTACACTGTTAATATGTGGGCTTCTATTTATCAAGACTGAACACTTTAAATAAAAATAAGCCTCAATTACCATCTTTTTTTTTTTTTTTTCTCCAGGAACCTGAAGAAGAGGAATCTGAGAAAGGTGTGTATGGTCTTGAGGTTAGTGGGGATTGGTAACGTTTTTGGCTCCACAGGTTCTTAGCGTCTCTGAAGGTGGGAATCTGCGAGTGCAGCTTTTCTCCATGGTTTTTTTTTCTTGAACCTTCACACATCTCCACAATCCATCGCTCACAAAGGACAGCAGCAGCACCAACAACACCGCAGCTTACGAAAGGTTGTACTTTACACCTTGAACACATTACAGTGAACATATCATAAACAAGACTGGTTTCATGAAAAGTGCCACCGGTCTACAGTTTCTCCAACGCAAAGAACATATGTCTACACCACAGCTCCAAGTATTACTGTATCAACGACTGTTCTCCGATTTGGACATTAAAATCTGACTGAAGGAAAAGCATGAATTCCTGGACTGTGTGTGTGTGTGTGTGTGTTTTTTTTTTTTTTTAATTAGCTTCTTTTCTGTGAACAGCAATGCATCATGGCTGCAATGAAGACTTTATCCTTTTGTTTTGTTTACCTGGAACGGAATCAAGACTTCAAAGACGCCAGAAGATTTTTTTTTTTTTTTTTTGGTCACGTGATTGAAACTGAGCAGAAGCACAGACTTGGCGGAAGCATGGATTTCTGTTTTCCCCTCCTTTATCTGATGGGGAGAGCTGAGAGACTTTCCAGATGTTTAAAGATGATTTTGATCATGACTGAAAATGCTTTCCTATGGGGGGGTAACGGTGGGGGAAGTGGACCTGATGCCATGTTACACTGCTCCCCAGAGAAGAGCATACCAGACATTCCATCTAATGGAGGGGAGGAGGAAGAGGAGGATACTTCACAAATGTGCTTAATCCAGATGTGTACACTGCTGGATTGTATTTGCTACACTTTAAGAAAGATGACTTAGAAGATTGTTGAATCCGTCCGTTTTTCTAAGGAATGTATGTTTTGTGTTAAAAGTGTGGTTTCTTCACCCCCGATGACCACTAACCTTAAACTTGCTCTCTGTTCTACTTTCTAGGTGACGTAGCACAGAGTTGTGAATGCTAAACAATGTTTGTGCCATGTTTTATCCTTGTTAAATCCCTCAGATGTAACTGATACTGATGATGCTACTCGTGAAAATACTAAATCCTTCTCTGACGCGGATGGCCTCGTCGAGCCTGAGGCAGAACCTGATGTTGATACAGAGCCCGAGATCGAGGCAGAGCTGGAGCCTGATCTTGAGGCTGAGGCCGAAGTCGAACCCGAAGTCCCAGCGACGGAGGCCTCGGAGAGTGTAGCGGCTCCTGGACACTGCAAAGAGATTGAAGATGATAACATTTCCGTCACCATCCAAGCAGAAGATGCCATCACGCTGGATGTAGATGGCGACGACCTCCTGGAAACAGGTAAACGTGTGAAAATTCCAGATTCTGAGGCAGACATGGGCTGTGAGGAGCCCGAAGCCTCTGCTGAGACGAGGCAGGAGGCAGACTCTGTGGACGAAGTAAAGGACAGCCACAAAGATTGTAAGAGTGACGACAGCCCAAAGACTGATGCCACCAAGAAGGACAACAGGGAGGCCTTGAAGAAAGCTGAATCGGGAGACAAAGAAAAGGATTCTGGGAAGAAAGGCCCCTCTTCTGCTGGGGCAGCAGGTCAAGCAAAGAGGTTTGTCTTTCTATGTCAGTTCTTTAAGATACTTCTACCAGGTTCCAGATCTCTAAAAGCTCAGCATTGTGAGTAGCTGCAAGATTTTTTCCCCCCCCATAACGGGTTGCCAATTGTACCTATTCCCTGCCATTGGTTTTCTTTGATTTGTTTGGCCATTTTTTGAAGTTGGGTAATGGGTGGCGTAAAGGCGAGGAGATGAGAACAACGCTGTTACTCGAATATCCAGCACTTTTATTGCCTTTTCCAGTCCATACTTATGGGTTAAAAAGAGCAATAGTTCCTGAGATGACAGAGGGTTTTATCAGTCCAATGAAGTGATTTCGCTGTGAAGTTGAACCCACTACTGAAGAATTCTTTATGAAGAAATAAATTGGCAGAAAACTTGACCCGCCTTGCTTCTGTGGAAAAGCAATGAAAGAAGCCTTAATGGAGTGTTGCCCAAGTACACGCCCTACCTATGGGGAGCGTTTCTTTCTTTTCTTTTTATAATGCACTTAATCCGAATTTTGAAAGACGGTTGTAATATATACGAATATGTTCCTCACTACCCAGACGTTGCCATGTTCTTGTATGATTTTGCTCATTTATTTCTCTGTTGCTCTCATAAAACTTGCATTCTAGTGCTTCCAAAGATCGAGACGGGAAGACTACAAAAGAGGAAAAAGGTAAAAACACATTTGTTACACGTCCAATTTTAAATCATTGATGATGAAGTTGTAGACTAGATGTATTCGGATTATTCTCTCACCCTTTGAATAAGGCAACCTACTTAGTGAAGAGAATTAAAAATAAAAAAAGAACCACAAGTTAGTGTCTTATTTTGTAAAACCATTTTTTTTCTTTATAGAATGTCCTGGGTTTGTTACCCAGGTCGAGGTGGGGTGTCTTTCTATGTAAAGTTTGCATGTTCTCCCTCCGCTTGCGTTGGTTTTCTCCGGGTACTTCGGTTTCCTCCCACAGTATATTAGGTTGATGGGTGATTCTAAATTGCCCATAGGAGTTTGTGTGGCCCTGTGATGGACCGGCAACCTGTCCAAGGTGTACTTCTGCCTCTCGCCCGATGTGCGCTGGGATAGGCTCCAACAAAGCTGCTTAGAAAATGAATAAATTAAAAAGTGTCATTTCTCAAATAATAAACCATCAGGAATTTAGCGCCTCATGTTTAAGTATAATAACGAGTTTATAAGTGTTTTTGGTGCAGATGTGATTTATGGACACCCTGGACAGGGAAGTGGTGGCTTAAGTGGCTAACGTGAAGACACCAAGCAACCGCAGTGGGTTCCTGAGCAAGTCCCTAAACCCCTAATTCAGGGGTGGTCACCCTTTTTATTTTTTTTTAAACTGAGTTACTGCATTATACACATGGGCGCACATGAACATCACCCACCTCTTACACACACACACACACACACAAACTCAGTTTAGTAATAACATGCAGCCCTATTGTTTCTTTCACATGTTCGGTCACACAATCGTAAGACACACACCGTGTAAATATGACCAACTGAGGCTTGTCTTGTATGTCACAGCTCTCATTCAATGAGACACTTAAATACTCACATGCTTGAAGGTCAGAGTGCAACTCATTCATCCATTTTCTGACTGCTTATCGGGGCCGGGTCGCAGGGGTCAGCAGTCCAAGCAGGGACGCCCAGACACTTCCTCCACTTCCTCCAGCTCAGAATGAAACTGTGGTTCGATATCCGTTTTAATGTCTTATTCTGTTAAGACTGAATTGACACCGCAGGTCTTGATGCCCATCAACTTGTGACTATCCCTTTTTTTTTTAATGACTTGCTTAATCTTTTAAATCTGACCACCTGAATTTACATGGCAAAACATGCCATGGTCTGCTGACCAAAAAACGGACAAGAAACTAATTATTAAAATAATTCAGTATTTTGCTGGTTAATAATATTGAAAGAAAGACACGCCCTTGTTTCAGTCATGCATCCCGTCTGCCACATTTTAAAGGGAAAAAAATCAAACTGGGTGTTTGTTTAGCAGGAAATAACAGCAGCACTGGTTCGACTCGGAATCTTTGGGTCAGTGGCCTGTCGTCCAACACCAAGGCCGCCGATTTAAAGAATCTTTTTGGAAAATATGGCAAGGTAAGTCACTGTTAAGGTCTGGGAAATACTTTAATTGTTCTTGCTATTTATTCTATGTCTTCAATGGTGACGTCTCACTTTCTGTCTCACTCTTATTCACCTGTACATTTTGTTTACTTCTTTCAATCAAGGTTTTTAGTGCTAAAGTTGTCACCAGTGCTCGCAGCCCCGGAGCCAAATGCTATGGTCTTGTGACAATGTCCTCGAGTGCTGAAGTGGTGAGATGCATTTCTCACCTGGACAACACCGAGCTCCACGGTCAGCAGATATCCGTGGACAGGGTAAGGGATAGACTGTAATAAATCACTCGCTGCATTAATTTAATATAATTTAAGATTACAGGGTTTGTCAATGTTAAGACATCATTAGGACGTGCTGGGTTACACCACATGTAAATAGAACTCAAAATTTCTGATTTAGTTGGTGTTTGGAACAGCACAGATAATGCCTATACAGTGTTCCCTGGCCACTTGGCACTTCAGTGTTTGGCGGATCAGCAGCAGTCACATTGTGGAAAGGAGCGTTGTTTCATGTTGATGTACGAGAGAGAAGGAAACCTGCATGTCAACCAAAGAGATGAGTTGACTCAGAGTACTGTACATACCACGGGCTTTCATAAAGGCACCTGATTGGTTTCCGATGTGAGATCGACCAATAATAGTACGAGTGGATAACATATTGAAAACATTCTTGTACAGAAACCCGCATACACACAGATTCCTAGGGGGGAATTACTACTTCACACTTTTTCAGCTTTCACGGAAGCTTCTGGTCCCCATTAACCGCCAAAAACCAGGGATCACTGTATATTTAATTTCCTCCATATAGTGGCAGTGGATGATGTATAGTCCTGAGTAAGTTCAGTTTATAAATTCTCCGAGACGGTTAATGTTACTAAAGAATAGATTTATCTTGGATGTGATTGTGTGTCGTATTTTAAGATCATGAAACAACGCTAGTTTTGTTGCTTTCTATTGAAACCTTGTATTTGTGTTGCAGGTTAAAAGTGACCCTTTTAAGAAGGATTCTAAAAAAGAAGGAGAGGATAAAACGGGCTCAAGTAAAACTCCAGGAGAGAAGCGGGTTTCCACCGGGCCAAAGGCCACTAGCAAGTGAGGACTTGTAAATGTTCCTGACCCTGAACCAACATGTTCTTACACAGAAATGAACTTAACTCTAATGCATCTCAAACATTTCAACAGAACTCAGGTTTCCTCCAAAAAGGAAGAGAAGAAACCAGTTGAGAAGGACAGTAAAGAATCTGCCAAGAAACAGGAGTCCAGAAACACCAAGACTGACACTCCATCCTCTGCATCCGAGTCCAAAAAGGATGAGAGGAAATACGCACGTTAGTTGGCCAGTTGTTTGTTTGTTTTTTCCTTTAACGGCTGAAATACAAGTCAAACTTTTTCAGTGAAACCTCATCATGTTTATTTGTTTTAGGAAAAAGTCCAGGGAAAATGCACATGCTCGACCAGCCGAAAGGGCAGCAGGGCTTCCACAAACCTCGGCTGCCCTTCAGAAGGGGAGGCCGTTTTGACAAGGTGCTGATGATTTTAATATTATTTCATATAGTGTTCTCAGGTGGCTCAGGACTCTGATCCGTCCGTCACTTACTTTTACATTCAAATTATGACTCGGAAGTCTGATGATTTATCTTGTTCTCTAGCCGGCGCCTCCCAATATGATGAATAGACGTCCTCGGTGGCTCATTCCTCCTGAACAGGTTTGTATATTCATCTTTTTCATGGTTCGCATGGATTTATTATTTTTTTTTTTTTGCTTAAAAATAATCCAAAAAACACCTGATAGATTTAAAAATGAAAATAAAGTTCATATTAAAGAGTTTTGCTATTCCTGCTGGTTTTGTCATTTAAAATATTATTAGCTTTTTGACTGCGGTGTTGCACTTTTCGTCCCCTCCCCCAACCCACAGATCGAAGCCCTAAAGAAAGGAAGACCTTTTTTCAACAAAGGTGGCAATAAGGACATCCTTCCTTTTGAGAAAATGAAGGAACAAAGGATGCGTGAGCGCATGATTCGAATGGAGAGAGTCCGCAGGGCCATGGAACTGCGCAGGTGAGACGGGCTCCTCGTTCCCGGAGCCCGCTGTAGATGTACACAGCAGTGCATGTCGGTCAAATGAAGCCTGATCTTTGCTTTATAAAATGCAACACTGCTGCTTTTCGTTCAGGCGACGTGAGGTGGCGGAACGAGAACGCAGAGAGCGTGAACGGTTGCGAGTAATGCGTGAGCGCGAGGAGAGGGAGAACCTGATGCGTGAGCGTCAGAGGCTGGAAATGGAGAGGCAGAAACTAGAACGTGAACGCATGGAGCGAGAGCGTTTGGAGAGGGAGAGAATCCGCATTGAACAGGTCGGCTACCGCACAGTTCTGTGTGATTTTCCTTTGCACATTTGACAGACGTCTGATTCTCTGTTTAATTTGGTGTGGATGACAGGAGCGACGAAAGGAAGCAGAGCGCATGGCTAGAGAACGGGAGGAGCTGAGGAGGCAACAAGAACAGCTGCGCTATGAGCAGGAGAAACGCAATAACCTGAAGAGAGGCCGTGATGTAGACCACCGGTACCGTCAGCATTCAGTTACCTCAAAATAAGGATTAATAAATAGATTTTCTTTAAATAGCGTACAGGAAAGAAAGATGCTTTTCAAATTATTATTATTATTTATTTTTAAATAATTGTGTGAGGGTTTTGTTTGGAGGCAGGAGAACTAATTTACTCGGACTGAACGAGACTTTCCTATTTCTCTAGATCTCTGAGATCTTGTGCTGGTTGTAGACATTTTGGTTTGTGTAGTTTTCACCATGATGAGAGAAACCCTAGTCTTATGCACCTTTTATTGACTACTATTGCCTTTTTTTTAGGAGGGATAACTCTTACTGGAACGGCAATAAAAAGATTCAGCCCGAATCGGAGGGTCGTATAAGCCAAGCGTCCGACTACAGTAACCGGCAGCAGAGTCGCTTCAGTGATTTCAGCTCCAGAGACAGAACACGTTTCCCTGATAATTCTGCTGTTCAGTCGACCAACTTTGACAGGTAGGTCCAAAACAAAATCCATTTACAGATCATTCTTAAAGTTCTACACAACTGTGATGTTTTCGAGAAAAGCCATACAAGCTGAACACGGGCGTGTGTGTCTGTAATGACTTTGCATTGGTTCATGTAGTTTATAAACACTGACTGCTTTATTGTGATATTTCATTACAATACCCATTACAGAATATTAAATGCCTTTTTTTTTAAAAAATTTTTTTTATTTAAATAAATAAATGAAATACAATTTTTATTAAATTAAAAACTTTATTATGAAAAAATAAACTACAAAGTATTTTTCTTCATTTGGCTTTATCAATATTTTAACACTGACCTGTTATTATTGTTATTATTCTTAGGAGAAACCGATATGACTGTGAACCAGAGGCTAAGAAGAATCGTCCTGATCCGCGGCGTGAAGGTTCTGGGTTTGATCGCTACCCTAAAAGCTTTGACAATGTGCACCGATCTGATCCCCCCACCCCTTCAGGTCGGTCAGATCTCAGAGATGCGGACAGGAGAGAGATCCGTGACCGAGATGAACGTCGCCCTGTGTCAATGACTGAACGGTCAGCAGGGGGCAGAGCTCCTCCTCCAACCATGAGCCACTCTCGTTCAGCCAGAGACACCGGTCACACCGGCTGGAAAAATGACAGCAGCATCAGCACCAAACCTTCTGATGTTAGGTAACCATTCTGGGTTAAATACTGATTAGTTTTAATACAGTCAGCCAGCGGTTTGTTTAATAGTGTGTATGGTATTCCAGGGGGGGTGTGCGTATGCGTCCAGAGCACTCGGTTCGAGATGGACCTGGCCATAACATAAGAGGTGCCTCCTCAACCAGTCGTGGCAGGGGCACCTTTAGTAGCAGAGATGGAGGCAGACCTGCAGTCATGGGTGATCAGGTTAGTTGATGTTTTTTGCTGCTTGTTAAGCATTTACTCGCTCGCTCACTCGCTCGCTCGCTCACTCACTCACCAATTGTGTTCTTATTGGATCCAGATTTCTTCTTATCCTTATTAACTTTCCCTCTGTTTGTGTGCTTTGAGCAGCATTTCAGCAGTGGAAGGCAGGTGGTGGTGGAGAGACACAGTCGCGATCAGGGACCCAGGAAGGAGTGGCATGGCAGCAGTTCACAAAGTGGAGGTTTTGCTGATAACCGGCGTATAGGCGAGAGTCGACCTGCTATTATGAATCCACATTCCAGGTGCGTACAGATGTTGTTCTGTAAAACAGCTCTAGCTGTCTTCATCATTCCAATTATTGTGTGTGTGTGTGTGTGTGTGTGTGTGTGTGTGTGTGTGTGTGTGTGTGTGTGTGTGTGTGTGTGTGT
>JAOTRA010000029.1:5361214-5372377 GCA_026260255.1 Pseudolaguvia tuberculata | reverse complement strand
GCAAAAGAAAAAAAGTGGGAAAGAGACAAAGAGAGAGAGAGAGAGAGAGAGAGAGAGAGAGAGAGAGAGAGAGAGAGAATAAGAATGACAATGAGAATGACAATGAGAGACAATGAGGAACAGCTACTTGGTTGCTGAGTATGTGATAGTAATTAGTGTATGAGATGGAAGGTATGGACTCATTTATACATGCAAACAGCCTAGATCAGCATATAGATATAAGAAAATATTCATTAACTTTCTATTCGCTTGTATTGAATAATTGATGCTGAAGGCCTTGGTGCTTTTGTTGTTAGGATTTTTTTTCCATTACAAAGTCTTTTGTATTTGTATGTTTGTTACTTTTGTGTAATAGCATGTTGTTTAATAATTATACCGATAGATAGGAAACAGAGAAAGTGACACAGCAGTATGTGTTTTAATCAACAATAGACTGTTAATTAAATTGTAAATAAAGTGACAGTCATCAACACTGCCAGGTCATATGCCGTATCATCACACAGATGCTGTCAGAGCTGTTCGACTACATCAAGACTTACTCGCCGGATTAACCTGTACACACACACATACATAAATATATTGGTGATACTAAATTGTCCATAGGAGTGAATGTGTGTGTGAATGGTTGTTTGTCTATGTGTGGCCCTGAGATGGACTGGCGACCCATCCAGGGTGTACCCCTCGCCTCTCGCCCTATGTGTGCTGGGATAGGCGCAGCAGACCCCTGTGACCCCGGATTCTGGAATAAGCGGGTAAGAAGATGAATGAATGAATGAATGAATGAATGAATGAATGAATGATCATCATCACAATAGTAGTAATAATAATAATAATAATCATTATCAGAAGAAGAAGAAGAAGAAGAAGAAAGTCACTGTCTAGTCAAATTATATCAATTAAATCAGTAAGCTGTTGGAAATATACAAAAGCTATATATTTTTTAATAAATATATTTATTTATTAGAAAAATGCTAATGCTTGTAGGGATCGTATGAAAAGAAAGATTAATATTAGGAGGGTTTTTTTGTGTTTTAAGCTGCTATATAAAAATTATATAAATTGATGTGTTAAAGAAAAATAATGCAAATATATGTATCTGTAATATTTACAGTCATGTTCAAAAATTCGGGCTGATAGAATATAAGGATCTTCTGCCCCCTGCAGGCTGTCTGAAATAAAAACATAATTAAATCTTTTATTGTATTTATGAATTCGGAA
Source organism: Pseudolaguvia tuberculata (assembly GCA_026260255.1). Lineage (NCBI taxonomy): Eukaryota > Metazoa > Chordata > Actinopteri > Siluriformes > Sisoridae > Pseudolaguvia > Pseudolaguvia tuberculata. The sequence continues at coordinate 5,371,159 of JAOTRA010000029.1, read as the reverse complement.
AGTTTTCCAATTCATTTATTGTCTACATTATATACTGCTTATTTCCAATCATAATTATTTCTGTGCATAATTACACACATTCACTCCTATGGAAATTTAGAATCACCAATCAACCCAATGTTTTTTGGGCTGTTGGAAGAAACCAGAGTACCCAGAGGAAACCCACACAGCGCTGCGAGAAAATGCCCTACCATAACATACCATACCATTCAATACCATACTATGTTATACCATACCATACCATACTATACCATACCATACTATACCCTACTATACCATAATATAATTATACTATACCATACTATACTATACTATACTATACCATACTATACCATATCATACTATACCCTACTATACCATAATATATTATACTATACTATACCATACAATACCATACCATACTATACCCTACCATACCATAATATATTATACAATACTATACCATACCATACTATACCATAATATATTATACCATACTATACTATACCATACTATACCATACTATACTATACCATACCATACTATATTATACCATAACATACTATACCATATAATACCATACCATACTATATTATACCATACCATATTATAACATACTATACCATACTATACCATACTATATTATACCATAACATACTATACCATACTATATTATACCATACCATACCATACCTCATACTACTATAGTATAGTATAGTATAGTATAGTATAGTATAGTATAGTATAGTATAGTATAGTAAAGCTCGATCCTATGACCGGAAAAAGCTCCGCCTGTGCGCTGCGTCTTTAAGTGACACTGGCGGAACCATTAACACACCCCATTATCAGCCAGGGAAGACCGGGCACAACCGAAAACATCAATCCAATTTCTCGCTCATCATTTAAGGGAATCAAACGTTCACACTGTGCGGAGAAATTACACATTTCAGCACGTGAGTAAACGTTGAAAATTTGCGCATTTTTTTTTTATTATGAACGCTATTAATTAGGTCATTATTTTGCGCGCGGCTCGCTGAAAGACTGGTGTTTACAGGTAAATGATAGGCGCAATGGATGCCCCTGCGTAATGCTAGTCTTTACGGTTTTGGGTATACATTTTTTTCTTTAGACATTTATTTGCTTTAGGTTTATATTGGAGTTGAAAAAAGGCGCAGATGCATGTAGGGTTGCAATATTTCAGTTTAATACGTCTATGAAATGCACAGCTGTCAATCATCTATCAACTCCGTAGCAGAGGACAGATGTTTGCAGAGCTGTCAATCATCTATCAACTCCGTAGCAGATGACAGATGTTTGCAGAGCTGTCAATCATCCATCAACTCCGTAGCAGAGGACAGATGTTTGCAGAGCTGTCAATCATCCATCAACTCTGTAGCAGAGGACAGATGTTTGCAGAACTGTCAATCATCCATCAACTCCGTAGCAGAGGACAGATGTTTGCAGCCAATTGAAATTCAGTAAGAGATGCGAGCGTCATGGTCAATGACGTAACCTTAAATCTCATAAATTCACTCAGGGAGAGGTAGAGCGGTAGAGACATTATATTTACAGCACTTGGTAGACACTCTTATCCAGAGCGACTTACATTTGATCTCTTTTTCTGTCCAAGTGAGCAATTGAGGGTTAAGGGCCTTGCTCAAGGACCCATATCGATTGCTTGGTGGAGTTGGAAATCGAACCTCGGTTTTTCTGGTATCAGTCCAACACCACTAAGCCACCATGGCTTTTTCTCTGTTAATTTGGGCTCTTATAAAACAGTGTCGCTTCATTGTCAATACTGGAGCACTTTTCATTACATTTAAACCTAAACTTAGTTTAATTCATGAGTTCATTTTCATTCATTAACCGCTTATTCCCTAATTTGGGGTCATAGGGGTTTTCTGGGGCCTACTATAGCTCACATAAGGCGAGAGACACCCTGGAAAGGTTGCCAGTCTATCGAAGGGCAGACATAGAGGAACAACCACTCACACACACATTCACTCCTATAGACAATTTAGAATTACCAATCAATCTAATGTACATGTTTTTGAACTGTGGAAGGAACCCGGAATACCCGGAGGAAACCAATGCAAGCGTGGAGAACATGCAAACCCAGCAAAGAAAGATTTCTGACTCCGGAACTTGTTGTTGTTAAATCAGATCTGTAGGCTTTATACAATCAATGATAATACAAGTTAGTTTGATTCACGAATAATAAAATTCCGTGTGTGTGTGTGTGTGTGTGTGTGTGTGTGTGTGTGTGTGTGTGTGTGGTTGCTTGTCTATGTGCGCCCTGTGATGAACTGGCAACCTGTCCAGGGTGTGCCTGGGATAGGTTTCAGCAAACCTCTGTGACCCCGAATTCGGGAATAAGCGAGTAAGAGGATGAATGAATGAATGAATGAATGAATGAATGAATGAATGAATGAATGAAATGTCAGCATTTAATCATTTATAGCATAATCCACCACATCTGTTTTTTTTTGTTTTATTGTAATACTTATATCTACAAAATGAATATAAATACATTTATTGATATATAAACACAGGAGCATCGTGTCTTTAAATCAGGAAAATGTATTTTAACTAAAATAAATGTAAAGCATTTTAAAGCTGCTGGATGAAAATTTGTGCATTATAGGTATATTTCTAAAGTTATAGTTCGAATATATAATATTCGAATATATTATAACTTCCTAAGATATCTAAAATTACTACTGCTAATAATAATAGTTAATTGCACGATGAATCATCATCATCATCATCATCATCATCATCATCCCAAAATCCAGGGTCACACGGGGTCTGCTGAGGCTATCCCAGCACACATAGGGTGAGAGGCAGGGATACACCCTGGACGGGTCACCAGTCCATCTCAGGGCCACACATAGACAAACAACCATCCACACACATTCACTCCTATGGACAAGTTACACCTAATCTGTATGTTTTTGGACTGTGGACCCGGAGGAACCCACGCAACCCGAACCCGGGACCTTCTTGTTGTGAGGCGATTGTGCTATCCACTAAATCATTTAAAAAGAAATACTGGACTGAGACTTCTCACTTTAGACTCTCACTTTAATGGAGCTATTTAGCCAATCAACATAGTACTTGTTGTTGTTGGAAGGCGGGATTTATAGATCTTCTAATCGATGATTGGTTGTATTTTTGACTTTAGCCAATCACCGGTCTTACTTCATGCCTCACGCGCGTGTTTTATCCACTCGCCAGCTTTTTTTTGTGTGCCGCTGAACTGCAGCGAAGTGAACGGAGAGGGGTGAGCAGTCCTGGGAAACTAGCACGCGCTGCTTTATTTATGTTTTTTTATCCTGCATTAATATTTATGGATTCATAGCAGCATGAATAAAAGAAGCAAATATTGCAAAAGGTACATTTATTTATTTAATTAACTTATTTAAAAATGCGGATATGTAACGTTGCTTAGCATTCATGCATTAATTGTTAGCATTAGCTGGCTTGCTCATTTTAATGATAATGCGACGAATTATTATTATTATTATTATTATTATTATTAATCACGCCGCTATGCGCCTAAACAACATTTATTTCCATTCTAAAAATTGGAATCTATCTTTCTGTTATGGATAAAGAGACAGCAGAGTTGGTTAAATTAATAATTATTGTGTTATTTACTCTTTCTATATGTAGAACATATTGGATTATTAATTATATTATTTGAATTATATTTTATTACAGGTTATTAAAGTGTTAAATCTTTAGGAAACTCTTGCGTTTTTTAATCCCTGGTCTTGGATCTTTCAGCATCACGTGACTGTAGCCAGTGCCCCGCCCACCTTTGCTTCATCCACTGTGTTCTGTTTCTCCATGTAGTTATCTGCTGCCCCTGATGCAATCACATGGATCCGGGAGGAAGTGATCTGGAGTCGAGTCTGCCTCAGACCGAGAACCCCTGCCTTATCGTGGAGGACTCGCAGCCGGACAGTGTGGCCTTAGAAGACGACCCGGATAGCAGTTACCGTGCCCTGCTCTCTCGCCGCCTCTCTAACCTCCAGCCAACCTCCCACAGTCCAGTGCTGGTGAGATCACCAACATCCGTATGACGTAACTCTTCGAGAATGTTGTTCAGATGAGATTCTGCTACCTTGTTTTTGTTTTGGTGTCCAGGAACTGATTTCATCGCCATCTAAAAGCAGATGCCCTGAAGGTCACAGCCAGACTGTAAAGAGTAACAGTGTCACAGAAGCGGGTATGCGAGTATTAATAGTAATTAATAGTTAGCTACTATGTTCCTTTTCTCCATCGTTTACAACCTTTTCTTTTTATTAGATCATTGTCCATCTAATCTGAGTTCCGCAACTGAAGAGCATAGTCAAGTATTTGAAGTTTCCTCCCTTCCTAGTACAAAAAGGTATTTTTTTTATTTAAAAAAAGGTTTTTCTTCTTTTGCTGTGATGCTACAATGAAACATGATTGTTTACATCTATCTATCTATCTATCTATCTATCTATCTATCTATCTATCTATCTATCTATCTATCTATCTCTATCTATCTATCTAGAAGTAACCAAGAGGACATGGAGTCTGGCGCGGATTCGACCACTAACTGTGCACAAACAGAAGGTGAGTTTATCAGTGGAGAAACCAGAATAGTATAAAAGGAATTGATGTTCATGTTTCTCAGGGTTTTTTCTGTTTCTTTAGAAGGAATGTCTCAGTTTGGCCTCCTGGAACTGTCAGAGAGTCAGGGATTAAATATCGAGTCCCAAGCTCTAGAGAGCGGGGACGAGGACATAGACATGACACCTGTCAACCTCCGGCTGGCAGACAGCCAGAAACCAACCAACCAAAGTAAACCTGAATACCAGAACATAAACTTTCACCAGACTGTATTTTAATTTTGCTGACCTTCTCAAATGTACTGTTCTTCTCAGCTGGATTAAGAAGCTCTTCTGGGACATTGGATAATCCAGATGACGGTTTCAGAAGGTACGACACTCATCAGAAATACATGAAGTTGGATATTTTAAAACTTTGTCTGGTTTGTTGTGTTTTAAGGCTCTCTTCTCTTCCCCCACTCCTCCTCCTCTCTTGTTAGGCCTGAGGTAACTTCCAGCAGTGCCTCAGGGCCTCCAAAGAGAGAAGGCAGAGAGCTGAGTGTCCAGGCCATCCTGCACTCACAGGTGTCTGAGTCAATTGAAACTGAGGATGAGGAACTGATGTCCTCGCAGGATGATCTGTTTGATGGAGAGAAAAGTGGTGAGAATGAATAAGAGATCCAGTCCATCACAGGGCCACACGTGAAGACAAACACACACACACACTCACTACTATAGGCAATTTAGAATCAACAGTCAACCTATTGTACATTTTAGACTGTGGGAGGAAACCGGGAAACACCTTTTCTTTTATAGTTTATATATATATATATATATATAAAATAATTAAAAACATTGTTATACTGTGACAGACACAGATCAATAGTACACTGTTATACTGTTATTATTATGTCATAAAGAAGTGTGTTTAACTGTAAAGAAAGTCGCGTGACTGTGAGTCAATAAATAAGCGGATAAGAAGATTCATCCATTCATTTATCTTCTTATATTTGCTTATTCCCTAATTCGTGGTCATGAAGGTTTGCTGTCTATCTCAGCGCTCATAGGGAGAGAGAGGGGTACACCCTGGACAGGTCGCAGGGCACACATAGCTGAACAACCACACACACACACACACACACACACAATTGTTTAACATAATATAATAATAAATGTGAAATATCTATTTAGGGCGGCGCGGTGGCGTAGTGGTTTAGCATGGTTGCCTCACAACATGAAGGTCTCGGGTTCGATTCCCAGGCCGGGGATCTTTCTGTGCTGAGTTTCCATGTTCTCCCTGCACTTGTTTAGGTTCCCTCCAGGTACTCTGGTTTCCTCCCACAGTCTAAAAGCATGTAGATGAGGTGGATTGGTGATTGTAAATTGTCCATAGGAGTGAATGTGTGTGAATGGTTGTTTGTCTGTGTGTTGCCCTGAGATGGACTGACGACCCGTCCAGGGTGTACCCCCGCCTCTCGCCCTATGTGCGCTGGGATAGGCACCAGCAGACCCCCGTGACCCCGAATTAGGGAATAAGCGGGTAAGAAGATGAATGAATGAATCTGAAATCTTTTAATATACATTAAACCAGAAATAATAGTTTGTTTTACTTGAAGCTTCTTGTTTTAAATCACTTTCTATTCACCCAATCCGTTAGTTACACAGAACAGAAAAACAGTCTATACTATACGCACACACAACACAATAATAAATAAATAAATACTGAAAAGAATCTCCTAAACTTGATAACACAATAATAACACTTAAGAACATAGAAACAAATAAAATAGAATAAAATTGCTGGGGATGAAATGTATCGTTATATTTTCTCCCATTTATATTATATTTTGTTTGCTAGGCTCTAAGGTTGACAGCACAGTAGCAGAACATGAAAATCCACAGCAGAACCCAACATGCACTCCTGCTCACAGCCTCCAGTTACTGCATCTCTCTGGCCAAGGAACTCTGGTGCAGGAAAGCCTTTCCCAGTAAGCTAAAGTGAATCTAGTGCTAGCCATGGTCCTCTATCCTCCAGCATAAATCATTAATACTAACTTCTGTGTTTCTTTTTCTTTTGCAATAGGCAGTCTGTTGATTTTGTGGCAGCCACCCAGGACAACTTAAGTCAAGCACCACTCATCGTCCCCAATTCACCCACAGAGCAAGAGAACGAGCCGTGTACGACAGCAGGTATCAATACAGTGCGGAGATACAGAAAATAATAAAGAAATAAATCTTAAACCTCTTTTCCTGTTATTAATCTTATTCCAGATTTTAATGAACCAGTAAAGGAAACCCCTAGGAACCCAAAGGACCAACCAGAGAAAACACAAGAAGAACCAATGGATGTGGATCCTCCTCAAAACCCTACAGTGTCCAAAGAAGTATCCCAGAATTCACCCTGTTGTGTGTTGGAAAAAAGCCCGTCCCTGCCAACACAGCTGGAATTTTCACATGTAAGAGTTTCACATCAGTTCAGAACAATTGCTGGTGAAAAAGTTGAATGTGTCAATAATCAACGGGCAACATTTGAATAATGATAAGTAAATATAATAATTATTCATTCAAATCTTTTTTTTGTGTGTGTTGGACTGGCGGCACTGAAACCACACCCACTCATGGGAAAATCCACTTCAGAGCATTTTGTTTGGATACTGTTTTATAAATTATCTTGAACTGGAAATACCTAATGTTCTTTCTGCGCTTTGTGATTGTTTCTAAATTGTCCATTTGGTTGTTCCTCTGTGTGGCCATGTGAAGGACTGGAGACCTGTCCAGGGTGTAGCAATATTAGAATTTTCCAACCATTTGATTTCAAACTACCAAACTTAATAGCAAAAGTCCTGTATATCTTGTTTTGTTGGTAAATCTTAATCGTTTCCCATTTTACTAACTCGTGCTGTTAATCACCACCAATAGGATATTTTTGTTCCTACGCCATCCTTGGAATCTGGTGCTGGTGGTCCAGAAGCTTTAGAGAAAATGGAAGCAACTGAACAAAGTTCAACCACAACACTTATTGCAGAAGCGGTTACAAAACCCGTGGACGGAGCATCTTCTCAGGTGGCTTCTTGTTTCCAATTGGACACTGAAAATAGTATTTTTAATAAGAAGACACAAGCGTTCACTGTGGAGGATGATGATGATGATGAAGACAGTCAAGCCACACAGATTGAAGAAACTCAGGGTCCTGTAGAAAAGGATGTCGTTATGCACAAGAAAGAGAAAACAGACAAAAGCAGCATAGATTGTGGCTCATATGAAGTCGTTAATTCTCAAGGGATTTCCAAGGAAGCTGACCTGAAAACCACAGAGAATAAAGAATGTTCCTCTCAGAAATTGTCCTCGCAGTCGACAAAGGGGCAAAACGGGCAAATACCCGACAGCGTGGGTAAGCCTCAAGAAATTTCCAACATTGTAGCCTCTCATCAGATGGATGAAGGCGGTTCAGTTGAAGATCTGACCTTGAGGAGTTGCTCACAAAGCAAAGAACAGGCTGAGAGAATTGCTAGAACTTTATCTGCCTCAGTCTCCCAATCTGTCATACTCCCTTCTTCAGGTGAAGGAAAACAGGAATCTGGCATTGACCTAAGACTGAGCCAGTCTGTGTCCAAAAGTCACCAACCTGACATCACTAAGGACGATAAAGAAAACAACAACGACAGGACCAAAGGATCTGGATTTGATCTGACACCTTCTCAAAACCAGATCAGGTCTCTGCAGGCGATGGAGGAGGAGGGGGGAGTCGCCCATCCTGTAGACAACAAGGATAAGGACAGCCTCAGTGTCATAGTCTTGGATGAGAGTGAGAGAGTCTCTCAGGAGCAAAAGCATGTTGAGAAGTCATCAGTGTTCCGAAGTTCCTCACAGCCGGTCAGAGGCTCCCCGAAAGAGAAATTTGAGCCTGGCAAAAGAGTCACGGGCTCCCAGCCAAACAATTTGGGCCAGAATTCGCAGGTGGCGATTGCAGCTGATGCCAATAACGCGCAGGCTAGCGATGAAGCAGCCAATAAAGGAGTCCTGAATGTGAGCAACAAAAGCCTGAGTGACAGCTCTGGAGGTAGGATTAATACACAATTACACCATTAGTTATAAATAGAGATGCCCCCCCCCCCCCAAAAAATGGAGGGTTATTAATGATGCATGATTTCATTATAATGCTTTGACCTTTATAAGGGGAAAGGGTTCAAGAAAATTCCTAATATTCTTAATGCTTTACAGAGCTTCCATTCCACTTCACACTTCCCAGGGATGGCGATCTGATTAGTCCTGCTGCGAGTGCAACTCCTCCACACGTCAGACAACTAAAAAACACCCCTCTCCACAGCACTCCTATCGGTGAGCCTAAATAAATTCTCAATGGAGGTTGCACTCTTTTCTGTAACACTGAATCACTATTCATTCAATCACCTGCTTATTCCCTAATTCGGGGTCTCTGGGGTTTGCTGGAGTCAATGTGTCCCAGCACACATTGGGGCGAGAGGCAGGGGTACACCCTGTACAGGTCGCCAGTCCATTGCAGGGCAGTGTGGGAGGAACCCGGAGTACCTGGACAAAACCCACACAAGTGTGGGGAGCACATGCAAACTCATCACAGAAAGAGCCCCGCCCAGGGACTCGAACCTTGTTGTGAGGTAAGCGTGCCGCCCCTAATCGCAATGGTTTTTTTGATATTGTAGAAACGAGTGCACTCCGTGAGCGGACAGAGACTGACGTTACACAGGAGACCACCATGGTGACCAGTGAGATCTCTGTAGAGGAGAGCAGAGGAGAGGAAGTGGCAGCACAGGGAGTTGAGGGCAAATTAAGTCTCAGAATGAAAGTAGTGACCCCGGTAGAAGAAGGCAGCTTAGGCCCGGAGTGTTTCAACCTACAAAGTAAGAACCTGCAATCAAAATGCATAAAATGTTGATATAAATACACACCATGCTTATAAAAAAACCAAACCTGTACATCCATTTTGTATTAGGAGGACGAGAACCCTTTTATTATAGCACTGACTTTGTGAAATGTCTCACCAGAACCGTCCTTATCAGATGAAGAAAGCTCCGTTTCCAAGGTTACTGCTGTTGCCAAGGCTGTTACCAGGTAACGTCTGGTGGTTGCTATGTGAGAATAATCGTGTGTGTGTGTGTGTGTGTGTGTGTGTGAGAGAGAGAGAGAGAGTGGGACTGAGTGAGTGGGATAGAGAGTGACAGAGACAGTGAGTGAGTGAGAGAGAGACAGTGAGTGAGTGAGTGAGAGAGAGACAGTGAGTGAGTGAGTGAGAGAGAGACAGTGAGTGAGTGAGTGAGAGAGAGAGACACAGTGAGTGAGTGAGAGAGAGAGACACAGTGAGTGAGTGAGAGAGAGAGACACAGTGAGTGAGTGAGAGAGAGAGACA
>JAOTRA010000029.1:5340445-5350571 GCA_026260255.1 Pseudolaguvia tuberculata | reverse complement strand
TATATATATATATATATATATATATTTTAAATCGTACCTATCTGCATGTGGATGGAAACTCCCTCTGTTAACATCTTAAATCTTTTCTTCAAAATTCCTACTAACCTTTCTGTCTCCTAAAACCTCTGATCAGCCTAAAGTCTCATCTCTGTCTTCATGACCGTCTCTTTTACTGATTGTTGCTGCTGCTCTGACTCAGAGGTGGAAGATCAGCACAGAGAGGAGCCGCCCATGGACAGGCTATGACCTCGTCTGAGGATGAGCAGCTTGCTGGTACGAGTGCCCGTGTCCCCTCAAGCCGTTTGGATGCATTGATTGCCACGTCCCCTGAGAACAGTGCAGCGAGCGGGAGCAGCTTCATCGGGCTACGTGTCATGGCCAAGTGGTCGTCTAATTCGTTTTTTTACTCTGGGACCATTACCCGAGACTTAGGAGAGAACCGGTTCCGTCTGCTTTTCGATGATAATCAGGAGTGTGAAGCGCAGGGGAAGGACATCCTGCTTTGTGATCCCATTCCGCTGGAGGCTGAGGTCACGGCTCTGACGGAGGAGGAGTACTTTAAGATCGGTACTGTGTTTATCCATTCACTTGATTTTAGTTTTTCCTAAATAGCGTGGAATAAAAGCTAAAGGCTTTATGTTGCTCTGCGTATGTTTTGCTAACAGGGATAGTGAAGGCACATAAGTGTCAAGGTGCCGAACTGCTGTACTGCGTAGAGAAAGATGGCCAGAATACATGGTACAGCAGAACCGCTGTAATTCTCACCATGGATCAGGGCAACCGCTTGAGGGAACAATATGGCCTTGGTCCGTATGAACCCTCCACCCCTCAGAACATGGCATCTGATATCAGCCTAGGTGTGTCCTAACCATCCGTCTTAATACTTTCAGATCATTTAGAAGCATTATTTATTCCTGTTCCATTTCTCATTCAGGAGTGTCCGAACACTTTTCCATTTTCCTGTAGATAACCTTGTGGAGGGAAAGCGGAGGCGTCGAGGAAACGGAAGTGGGCCTGGAACTCCGAACAGCAGCTCCACAAACAGCCCAAGAACCCCAGCTAAGCGGAAACTGGCCAGCAGCACGGAGGACGAGAGGTCGCCGGCAAAAAGAGGACGCAGAGGGGGTGGGGCCAGATCGGGTACGGACGCTCTGGACAGAGATTAATGACATCACCAAAGAGGCCTGATTTTAAAGGACGTTTTTAATAACTTTTTAAACATTTCGAATCATTTCATGAATTTTATTGACTAATTTTAATGTTAGCAAATTGCGTTGATCTTATTGTGTCAAAACATTTTGTAAAGCGTTTTTAATTGCTTTTTAAAATAATTTTATATGTAATTTTTGATTTAACAAAAACTCGGATATTTTACATAAATTTGTGATTTAAAAACCCAACAATAATAATTTACGTACACGAGTCAAGCTCCATTTCTTTGAGGTTTAATGAACAGCAGATCCAGCTCGCTTATGGATATTGGTATGTAGATTTCAGGTGCGGTGTGTGTGTGTGTGTGTGTGTGTGTGTGTGTGTGTGTGTTCACAGGGGTGGTGGTTCATTTATTTTGCATGCACTATTGCAAATGAATAGCTCTAAACTTGGTGTGCGGGTTTATTCGCTTTGGTTTAATTATATTTTGGTGTATGAAATATTCAAGCAAAACCACAAAAAAAAATAAATAATAATAATGAAAAAATGAGGTTTGACGTTTGCCTAAAATTCTTTTTTTTTTTTTTAGTCTGAAATATATTGAATACAAAGCTGATGACATTTTAGAATAATTTTTATAGCCATGGGTTTGGAGTTCCCTCATTTCAAAATACTTACAATTAATACTTAATTAATGGCATTCAAAGCAAATCTAGAAAGATTACGTGCATGGATTTTAATACGAACTTTAATAAGCAAGCAAACGTCAAATATCTTTTTTTTTTTATTTTTAATCAAAGCAGAACTTGTGACTAAATGTTCCTCATCAAATTTGGATGTATTTTACATTAACATGTGGCTTCAGGTTTGAAAATGTCTCCATGTGATACCTCTGGAAGCGGAGCTGAACTACCTTCTGATCCCAATGACCTTCTGATGACCCACGGCCCTCTTCCTGAGAGTACGTCTCTCTTTATGGGCTTCGTCTTCATGCTGACGGCGTCTTGCGACACTAACGAGAAGTTTAACAATCAAACTAGCAGCGATGGAGAGGAAGGTCAGAAAGAACACTTAAACTCAACTTATTCCTAAACAGTAGAAACGTTTATCAGACTTTTCTGGGTTATTTTTTTTTTTTTGGCCTTAGAATATGTGCCGGTTGCTCCGTATAACAAGAAGTACACGGCGAGGCAGTTAGAAGCGGGTGGAGGAATGATCCTTCCTGAATTCAATGAAGAACAGGTAAAGCCTCAACTCATTGGCGGTTAAAATATTGTTTACACCCCAAGCTCTTAAAGCTCATCAGGTCTAATGGTTCCTAATGGTTCCTGTTTGTTTCAGTGTAAAGCAGCGTACCAGAGTCTGTTGATCGCTGATAAGCATTGTCGCACACGCACCTATCTGCTGTGTGTGGCGGGCGGCGTGCCCTGCGTCTCTCAGATCTGGGTACGAGACTGCTGTCAAGAGAAGAAGCTGATGAACTACAGGAACTATCTGCTTCCTGCTGGTGTGGGGCCTGAACAACGGATCACAGAGTGGTACATCAGAGCTCCTCCATCTTCCCTGAAAGTTTAGAATAAACTCAAATTGTTTGTCACAGTCATAAAAAGTGGTAGCCGCTCAAATTGGGGCCCAGTGGTAGCCGCTCAAATGGTTAAGGCTCTTGGTTGGTAATCTGAGGATCAGGGTCAATTGCTAAACTGCCAGTTTTTTTTTTTTTTTAGAGCCTTCAACGTTTCTCCTTAAGAGATACCGTATCATAGCCAACCCCGTGCTCGAACCTTGATTATAGATATTAAAAGTATCTTTTTATTTTTTTTTTCCTTTCCACAGGCATGCACGCTGTTCTCCTTTCAAAGCTTTGAAGGTCCTGCTGGTTTCAGAAGATCGTGTGGATTTGTGGACCTCTTTACTCACCATGTGTGGTGCCACAAAGGTCCAGCCATATAAAATGAGCAACAGTTCTGGTAGGTTCTGCTGTTTACCTCAAGATGTTTGACCCAATTGACCTTTCCCAGTTCAGCGTCTGTCTATTAACTTGTAACATCAAGCTTTATTTCTAATTAAGGTCTCATCTACATTAGATTGATGATTTCTAAATTGCCCATAAGAGTGAATGTGTGTGTGTGTGTATGTGGTTGTTTGTCTTTGTGGCCCTGCAATGGACTGGTGACCTGTCCAGGGTGTACCCCTGCCTCTCTCCTATGTGCGCTGGGATAGGCTCCAGCAAACCTCAGTGACCCTAAATTGGGGAATAAAGCGGGTAAGAAGATGAATGAAGGAAAGAATGAATGGCAAAACTTAACAACCGCTGTTTCTATTGTCCTGGTTTGTAGATCTTTCAGCAGAAGGGTTAGACCTGGTGATCACTGCGTCACCGTGTCCTACAGAGGTGTTGAAGTGTGCGACTTCCACAAACACTCCGGTGGTGTCTCTGGAGTGGCTGGTTCAGTGTGTGATCTGTGGAGAACGTCTGGCCTATGACAGTCAGCCTGAGTATCATCATTAGTTCTTTTCTTAGGACTCTCTGTCTCTTCTGGATTTTTTAATCATCATCATCATCATCATCATGATGTACCGTTTTAGAGTCTGCTTGCTTTTACTGTATATACTTTTCAAACTGTTTTTGGCATAATAAACTGTGTCTCCTTTTTTTCTTCATGGATTTATTTTTATATTATTATTATTATTTACGTCGCCGTACTGATGAGCACAAAGGAAGTTAACAAACCAGTTTGTAGACTCCATGAATGTTCATACAAAGTATGAAAATACTATTTCATCCTACAGTGTGACCTCCAGACATATTTACACAATCGAAGTGGTAGTCATCCATCCTCAGATTCAGTCTTAAAGGCCGAAACTGGCAAAAAAAAAAAGCAGCACGTCTTTAATATTATTGCTGTATTTGACAATGTGATGAAATATTTGTTCTTTAAATTACATCTACCTTCCCAGCATGCCTCCTGATTGCGTGTAATATTTGTTATAATCCAGCCGCAGCAGAAGCTGAGCCAGGTCCGAGTTGATTTGGTGGTTTCGTACGCTGGACAGGATTTTGAAGAGCAGAAAAGACTGACGGTTAAAACCCTGTGCAAACATCAGTGCAGGTTGGTTAGTGTTTTAATGAAATGCTGGTCCACCATCTAAATAAAAGACATGATGGAGGACAATACACTGGACACTACATGGTAGGATTACAGCAATCTATTAATACTACCGGATACATACACACACCACCATTCGTCACCGTCTCGAGGTTTACAGACGGCTTCTTTATTTATTCAGTGTGTGTGTGTGTGTATATATATATATATATATATAGTGAGAAATTCCATGCTTGTGGGTTTGTCTGATTAGTAGCACTGTTACACAATCATTAGAAATAAAGTTAACTTTTTGGTAAAGATCTGGTACCAAATCAGACACCCTGTGATTGCCGGGTTCCTAACAAAACCCAAAGAAAGAGATCATGTCTTAGGTTAAGTGTAAATCTAAATTAGCCATGGAATTGATGCCGAGTGGTTATTTGTTTGTATGTTGGTGCGATGTACCGACGACCTGTTTAAAAGTGAGAAATATAATTCATGTGCACTATAATACCAGTAAGTCTATATTAGGAAAGAAGTGCAAGCTGCTGTGGTGACCCATAAGGAGAGAAGCTGAAAGGAGAAGAAGGAGTTTGATTCAGAGCTCCACCAAATTACCACTATTGGTCCCCTGACCAAGGCCCTTAACTCAGATAGATAGATGCAAAGATATAGACAGACAGGTGGATAGATTGATAGATGCATCTAGATGCATAGATAGACAGAGACACGTGCGTAGATGGATAGATAGATGCAACGATGCACGCATCCATAGATTAGATAGACAGACAGGTGCGTAAATGGATAGATATATGCAAAGATGGAGGAGTACACATATATGCAAAGATTGATACATAGAGAAGTAAATAGATATATGCAAAGATAGGCGGATAGATAGATAGATAGATAGATATGCAAAGATGGACAGACGGATAGATGCATCCATAGATAGATAGACAGAGATAGACAGGTGCATAAATGGATAGATATATGCAAAGATTGATAGATAGGAGTAGATAGATTTATGCAAGGATAGACAGACCGGTGGATAGATAGATGGATAGATATATGCAAAGATAGACAGACGGATAGATGCATCCATAGAAGGACAGAGACAGACAGGTGCGTAAATGGATAGATATTTGTATAGATGGATGGATAGATAGGCAGAGAGACGGGTGGATGGTTGTAAGTGGTTTACTGCTAAATTTTGTAAAGGAAATGTTACATTTATGACTAATATTTAGACATTTTAACTACTAACATTTCCAGACCAAGTTTTTGGACTGGACAATCATTTTTCAGAGTGAATACATTAAAAAAATGGACTGACCTTCACCATAATATCCAGCTGTGCAGCTCCTCTCTCATCCAGTGGGCCCAGGTTCTGACTCACCAACAAGCAGAAATTATGACACAGATCCAAAATCTCATTCAAACAATGAAACACCTAAAATAAAAAAAAAACCCAACCACCCCCAAACAGATGAATCAGCTGAACTGGTAATCAGGTCTGGATGGACATTCCTTCTGCTGGAAATCTATTTTATAGTAAACAAATGAGTAGCTGGGATTCATCAGCCTTACTGGTTTTAGAAGGATGAAGGACTGGGCTAAGAGATTGCTAAGAAAATGATCGTGAGCCAATCGAATGCTCTCGAAGTCCCTTGTTGAATTGATCTGCTGTAAAAGCTGTGAAAACTGCGACTCTAAGACATCCACCTGAATGGGAACAGGGTAGAAATCAGGGTGTGACTCGTGTATAAAATTCTTTTATTTTTTTTTGGAGGTGGGGAGGGGGTTAATACAATACCTGTAAATAATACTGTAGGTTATCTACAAGGAACGCCATGTGGTTGCGCAACCTCCATTTCACTGCGTCGGTCTTGTTAGACTTTAAGTGTTTGCGTTGCATCTGCAGGGCCCAGCAGTGCTGCAGCTCCGACTGCACTCGGCGTACACTGAGCAGGTAGCGAAACACTACGTTGTACCTAAAAAACAGAACAAAAACAAAAAAAAACCTACACATAAAAATGATTCAATAATTATCTAATGAATTAATTAAAAATGTACTCAATTGCCAAACGTTTGTGGTTACCGGAGAATCACAAATCACATACTTTTGGCAAACTACATATGGATAAGATGGTGAGTTGTCCAGAAACATTTGGAAGTATTAGTGTATGTTAATGATTTCCCAGTTTTGGTCCGGTTTGACTTCACTTCCTGTTAGGCTCAGTCTCAATCAGGGCTTTGGCTTTATTACATAAACACTGAACACTATGATTTACTTTTCCAGCACAGCAGGAGTGAAGAGAATGTGCAGGGGCCACTGGACTTTGTAGGCCAGTCCCAGTGCAGACCAGCCGGTAGAAGGAGGCTCTCGAGGTGAAGTATCGTGAGAAGGTGTGGTACCTTCTCGAGTCCCGGATGCCTCTGTTCAAAAGGAGAGAGATCACTTTACTGAACTCATTTATCTAAAGTCTACCAGCTTTCAAAAATAACATATAATCATTTGAAAACACATCATATCCTTTTTCATTTACCTAAACGAGACCAAACATTCATCCATTCATTTATTTATTCTTCTTCTAAACCGCTTATTCCCTAATTCGGGTTCACAGGGGTCTCCTGGAGCCTATCCCATTGCACATAGGGTGAAAGCAAGGGTAGACTCTGGACAGGTTGCCAATCCAACCTGAAAAAAACCCAGGCATGTGCAAACCACGCCACGCCTAAATGAGACTAATGACGACTTCATGATCTTTGATTTTAAAATGTCTTGGGGGGGGGGGCATCACTAGGGGGAGCTATAGGCATTTAACCAAACATCCTCAAGAGAAAACGTTCTACAATCTCAGTGTAAACAAATAAATAAACTAAAACGTTTGAAGCAGGTAAACTTTAACCAACTACTAAACCAGTCATCGGAGCCTAGTGGTTAGCATGTTCACCTCACAACAAGAAAGTCCCAGGTTCGATACCCGGACCTGTGCGGAGTTTGCATGTTTTTCCATGCGCTTGTGTGGGTTTCCTCCAGGTAATCTAATTCCCTCCCAATGTCCAAAAACATGTCCATCAGGTTGATTGGTGATTGTAAATTGTGAATGTGTGTGTAAGTGGGGCCGGGATAAGCTCCAGCAGACCCCTGGGACCCCGAAATAGGGAACAAGTGGGTAAGATGATGAATGAATAAAATACAGAAGAAATACCTTTACTGTCTTTGCCTTGAAGCTCGATAGTGAGATGCAGGAGGGGTAACAGGTTGTCATCATCGAGCAGAACTTTGTGAGCAGCTTGCTGAAAGGCCACGTTCACATCTGGACACATGTGTTGGAGTAACATTCAAAGTAAATATTATTATTGTAATGAGAATTTATTTTTTCGAGGGAGACTGGCTAGTTTGCATCACACACACACACACATACACACACACACACACACACACACACATACACACACACCCACACACCATGTTCTGTCACAGCGGAAGGTGGGGTCTTCAGCATGTGCTGGGCGAGGTCAATGAAGGCCTGATACAGCTCGCCACGGCCCAGCAAATAAAAATCCTTTATGATCTACAAAAGAAGAAAACAATATGCATACGTTTATATAATAACAATGATAAAAATATAAGATATATATAAAAAAAAATTAACTGGCCAGCACGGTGGCGTAGTGGAGACCATAGTCGCCTCACAACAAGAAGGTCCCGGGTTCGAATCCCGGGCTGGGGATCTTTCTGTGCGGAGTTTGCATGTTCTCCCTGCGTTTACGTAGGTTTCCTCCGGGTACTCCGGTTTCCTCCCACAGTTCAAAAACATGCAGATGAGGTGGATTGGTGATTGTAAATTGTCCATAGGAGTGAATGTGTGTGTGAATGGTTGTCTGTCTATGTGTGGCCCTGAGATGGACTGGTGACCCGACCAGGGTGTACCCCCGCCTCTTGCTCTATGTGTGCTGGGATAGGCGCAGCAGACCCCCGTGAATAAAAAGATGAATGAATGAATGAATAAAAATAAAAAAACTAGTAATAAATGATTTTTTCATTCATTCATTCACTTACCTGCTTATTCCCGAATTCAGGGTCACAGGGTTTGCTGGAGTCTATCCCAGTGCACATAAGGCGAGAGGCAGGGGTACACCCTAGACAGGTCGCCAGTCTATTGCCGGGCCACACATACACAAACACATTCCTATAGGCAATTTGGAATCACCAATAAACCGAATGTACATGTTTTTGGACTGTTGGAGGAAACCGGAATGGAAACCCATGGAAGCATGGAGAGAACATACAAACTCTACACAGAAAGTTCCCCGGCTCAGACATCAAACCCGGGAACTTCTTGTTGTAAGGTGACCGTGCTAGCCACTACGCCACCTAGTAATAAATGATTAAATTGAAATCTAGGTTAAGGGCTTTGCCGAAGGATTCTGTTCATTGCTCCTGGAATCGAACCACCAGTTCCTCCATTTTACCTTCAGTTGACCAAAAAGATCAGATTCTTCCACCATCAAAGTCCAAAGATGCTACAAGATAATAAAAAAAAAAAAGCCAATAGAGGTTATTGAAGAGAAATGTTCGTAAAAATAAATAAATAAAAACACCCTGTGCTTCATATCCAACCTCTGCTACAGTGCTTCGAATTCCATCTATGACATTCTCAAAGTCCACCAGACTGAAGAGGGGCTGCTGTTTGAGTCTGTGCAGCTCTGCAGCAAACGTGTCCTCCTGGTGTTTCAGTATGGAACCTAAAATCAGAAGGTCAGCAGATCAGCAGGTGAGAAGGTGAGCAGATCGAAAGGTCAGCAGGTGAGAAGGTAAGCAGATGAGAAGGTCAGCAGGTCAAAAGGTGAGCAGGTCAAAAGGTCAGCAGGTGAGAAGGTCAGCAGATCGAAAAGGTCAGAAGGTGAGCAGGTGAGAAGGTCAGCAGGTGAGCAGGTCAGCAGATCGAAAGGTCAGAATGCCAGCAGGTGAGAAGGTGAGCAGATCGAAAGGTCAGCAGGTAAGAAGGTCAGCAGGTGAGAAGGTGAGCAGATCGAAAGGTCAGCAGGTGAGAAGGTCAGCAGATCAGGGATTTCACTTCAGACTCAAACACAAAGGCGTGTATCTGATTGAATCTTACCCGCTCTGGACGGACTCTGGTTGTGATTCTCAAACATTTGAACCGATTCGCCGACAAAAAGGATTTTTTCAGCTACTCGGACGGGAATGTACGAAGGAAGCATTTCGACCCGCAGGGAGAACTGCTGCAGGGACGGGGCGAGCATGTTCTCCTCCTCGATCAGTCGCTGAAGAGAGAAACCCACATGACAATCGATCAGATTTTATGTTGAGGGTTTTTTCTGCTGATGTCAAACTCAACTAAAAAAATCTAGATATTAGAAAAAGGTTTAAAAAAAATAAAAAAGGAACAGCACACAATGTTATCAGAAAAACCAGAACAATATAATTTCATTCATTCATTCATTCAATCATTCATTCATTCATCTTCTTACCCGCTTATTCTCTAATTCAGGCTCACAGGGATCTGCTGGAGGCTATCCCAGGCACATAGGGCGAGAGCTCAGATCGCCAGTCCAACACAGGGCCATATACATAGACAAACAACTACACACACAATTTAGAATCAACAGTCAACCTAATGTAAATGTTTTTGGACTGCGAGAGGAAACCGGAGTACCCGGAGGAAACCCACACAAGAGCAGGGTGGACATGCAAATGAAACACAGAAAGATCCCTGGCCCGGGAATCGAACCAGGGACCTTCTTGTTGTAAGGAGACCACTACGCCACCCGCCTATACTGTAATTCATTCATTCATTCATCATCTTACCCGCTTATTCCCGAATCCGGGGTCACGGGGGTCTGCTGCGCCTATCCCA
>JAOTRA010000029.1:5283417-5300003 GCA_026260255.1 Pseudolaguvia tuberculata | reverse complement strand
TGTGTGTGTGTGTGTGTGTGTGTGTGTGTGTGTGTGTGTGTGTGTGTGTGTGTGTGTGTGTGTGTGTGTGTGTACTCGCCCGGCGCGAACAGAACTAACTAAGTATGCCAGATTAGACAGTCGCCAAGCTTTTGCCGTCTGCTGCCTACCATAACAGATTGTGCTCTCACTGTGTTAGCAGTTCGCTTCCTTTCCACACAGGACCTTCAGGATTTGATCAGGACCAGCATGTGCTTGATGAAAAGGCTCGGCTTAATGCATGAACAATAGCAGCATTGTGGGGTTGTGTGTTTCCTTCTCCCTTTTGAAGTTGGTAATTGAAAAGTGGGTGCCGTCTTTACTTAGGTGACTTCCTATTTTACCAATATGCCAAAGTTGGGACTGATAGCTTTGTGTTGTTATCATAGGCTGGCAAATGTTGGATGACTTCTTTAAAAATGATTGTCAGTATGAAATGTAGCCAGTTCAATAAAACATGTTTTATTAATGTGGACCATAAACAATAAAAAAAAAAGTTTACATGGCTTTACATGAAGATTTTTTGCCAGTATTTGCCTGTCTTTTTTGGAAAGAATAAAGTGGAGCAAAAGTTTATTTTAAATTATTATTTGCATTGTGCTCAAGGATTTGGAGATTGCATCAAATATCCAGTATTTTTTACATATTTGGTTAGCTATATGGTATAGCTATATGGATTAGCTATTGTTTCTCTTCTAGCTTAGTAAGGGCTAGCACAGATGCTTTTTCAGTTCCATTTACATTACACTGCGTTTGGCAGACATCCTTATCCAGTTTGACTTACATTTATCTCTCTTGTACAACTGAATGTATAAGGTGGTTGGGATTCAAGGGCCTGGAAATCAAACCCTGATCTTTCAATTGGTAGTCCAACAACTTAATCACTGTGTTGCCTGCTACATCGATTAGAAGAGGTGATCCCAACAAGCTGGAGCGTAAGATATAAGCAGTAATAACACACAACGAAAAGTCAAATGATCCCTCTTTGTTTATATGTAAGTCATAAGAGAGACCGGAGTGGTTGTAGACTTTGTGTTTTAGTGCAAAGTAAACACTTGTGAAGATCAGCAGTTGGCGAGGATGGAGAGTCCAGTCCATTGGGAAGCAGATGCTAATGTACAACCTCTTGGGAAATAAGCAGGACATGTTTACAGATTTTTTTTTCACATCTGTGACACATTACTTCAGCGCATGTTGGAGGCAAGACAGACTCGTCCTGATTCAATTGGCAGTTTGTCTAGGCTCAAGGATCAAGCTGTTTCTGTCATCCCCAGGAGTGTGTGTGGTTCTTTTGTTGTATTGTTGTATGTTTGTACTAGGTTAATGTAGAGGACTCTTCATAGATCAAAGTGTGGTTTGCTGCAGCTTTTTAGCTGTACGGCATCAACTGCCAAATCAGGTCACTGTAAGAAACACTCGAGCAGCACCACGATTAAACGTTGAACAATGATATCAGTCCATTTTTGCCAACAAAAATCTCTCCCATCTTGATATATGGTGTGTGAACCTTCCCAGTCTGGTTTGATAAGAATTGCAACATCTTGTTTGTTCAATGATTTTATTTGCAGACATAGACCGATTTGTCCTGGGGGTATATATTGTCCCTCTAAAGTGTGGGTAAAATGGATTTAGACTGGTTCTAAAGACTAGGCAAGGTCTACATGGTGTCCCAATGGAACCCAGCTGGACTAGGTCAAATCTCAGGGTCAGGTCTGCTCTCCAGGTCCCACGCTCCCTGCACCCACTTCCTGTTTTGTCACTCAAGGTTCTCATGGGAGGGCACCCTCAAAACAGCAACCTATCTCTGACACATTGTAATTGAAGTGTGGTCCAACAGCAATATACCCTTATTCAACATTCCGTCTAGTGCCTTGGTGGCTTAAATATTTTTATGCTTAGACATCTGCATTTGATATTAAGTCTTAAATATACACAAATGACCCACAGTGCATATAAATCACTCTCTAACTGCTTAAGTTCCAGAGTGTTTATTTATTTTGAAGTACTTGTATGTCTAGAAACTGGTTGGAGCCTAATAAGGAACAAAGCTGTGCTCTTCCCCCACCCAAAAAAAAAATGAAATGAGACTATCCTTAGATTCTGGTTCTAAAACAAACAATGTTGTGGGACCAACTCAGAGCCAGAATCTGAGGAACTGAAGGTGTCATTGGGTGGAGCCTGGCCTGGAAACACAGAAAAGAACAATGAAAAGACCAATACTGTCATCGCTGTTAGGTCATCGCTGTTAGGTTAGGCGTGTTGCTGCTGCAAATGAATGGAATGGCAACCGTAACCTTTGACCGATTCAGGAAAGAGCCCTGGCCTTGGCTAAGCTCCGGTTCGGGTTAAAAATTTGTAGGTTAATTCCTCCATGTCCCCATGGTTAATTTTAAAGTGTGTCTGTTATCTTTACTGCACATACTATGGTACCCAAAAAGATTAGGGGTGAGATCTTGGGGCCTTATAAGCCGCCTATCCCAGTGCACATAGTGCAAGGGGCAGGGGTACACCCTGGAGAAGTTGCCAGTCTATCACAGGGCATACATAGACGAACAACCATTCACACACGCATTCACTCCTATGGGCAATTTAGAATCTGCAATCCAACTAAAGTACATGTTTTTGGACAGAGGGAGGAAACCAGAGTACCCAAAGGAAACCCACACATGCACGGCAAGAACATGCAAACTCCGCACAGAAAGATCACCGGGAATCAAACCCGGGACCTTCTGGTTGTGAGGCGACTGTGCTAATCACTATGCCACGATGCCGCTTGCTTCCTTCCTTCCTTAAATGGCCACAAATCACAGCTGTTGCTTTGGCTACAACATCTGGTGTAGAAACTGCGGCTTTCCTACATGCTTTATTTCCTGTTGGCTTAGTGATTGTGTTGTGTAATGGAGGGTTTATTGTAGAGCAGCGTACAGACGCTTTCTTGGTTTTGTCTTATGGCTTCAGCTTGAGCATTTGTCTCGAGATTTATTCCTAATGCGTATTGATTTTATGCTTTTATTCAACCCTGTAAACGCTGTAGAGGTTGCAACATATTTGTTTTTCCCTGTGTTGTTCCCGAATGTCTCTGTCCCTGTGGCATAATTGAGGCAGTAAATCGGCAAAGTGCCTTAGATGAGTTAACACCAGGGACCAGGCTGCGATTTGGTGCAGCTCTGTTTATGTGCACCCTCAGGCCCACTGGAGGCTCCTGTTGACTGCAGACTGCCACATTAAGCTACCACTCTTTCTTCTCCTACGCAGCTTCCCTTTTCAGCCCCTCTATCTGTTCAGTCTTTCTGCTTGTATCTTTCTACTAACCCCTTTGAGCCATGAGCTCCGAATCCTATGTGTGGTGGTCAGTAACGCATGATTGTTTCCATTTTCAAAGGGAACAGCAGCCATGGACCGAAGAGAAACGGCCTGGGTTTAGATTAATATCACAGCTCAACAGGTGACCTTTGAACTCTCTAATGTTCACAGCTCCATCTCCTCTGGATTTCTGTCTCCTATTTTCTTTTTATTCGATAAAATTTCTCGTATTCGTTCCTGCGCTCACAAGGTCGAGTGCAGCCGAATCCCTAATTATCGACTCCGTCTTCCTTTTTGCTTTTTCAAGGATAACCGAATGTAGCGGACACTTTTCTATTAAACTAACCTGATGCTAGTGATTCTTATCTTTATACTAATAATAATTACACTGGACCATATTCTTTTCTTTATTTGATTAAAAATCAAAGCATGGAAATTTTTAATTTTTTCATTTATTTTTTTGCTTTACTTAAAATGATGTACATGTTTTTGCATGATAACATGCATGTTCATGTTGAAAAGAGAGAAGCTATTCACAGTAAACTAAAATGAACGAAAATTAACTTTTGTAGCCGTTAACCCCTGACAGAGGAAAAATACTTTGCCTTCCATTGACAATCTATAATTGTTGTGATTTGATGGTTAAGTCTGTATTGAGTTTGTGCAGAGTCAGACAGGTAGCCAAGCTTTCTGAAGAATCCTTGAGAAAATTTCATGTCTAACTGGTTAAAAAGGGCAGTAAAGAGAAGGGAGGGGTAATTGTGTTTGAGTATCTAGGCTCTCAGCTCTGAGACTCACTTTAGGCCTATTACAGAATATATTAAAGACTAGGATCTTATCTAACATATGTTTCTTGATCCAGCATGGCTCTTTTCACACCCACAGAACCAACTCGGATTCGGCTCTGCACACCAGTGTGATGAATCCTAACCCACAAGATCCTTTAAGTGGGAACCAGCAGGTGGGCAGAGGTCTACCCCAGCGCAACGGTGAGCACCTTCTACTTAACATTGGTCAATTTGCATCTGTATTACCCACAACCCTTTCTGAATTATTAGGGATTTGGATCCTTAAGATAAAAGTGCTGGAAATATGGTATGGAAGTCGTACACTACTAAAATCCTCTGTGCTAAAGTACAGACTCTACCTAACATTCATAAATATGCCGTATTTTTGGGACTATAAGGCACACCGGATTATATGTCAATACTTTATTACTCAGTGAGACTCCTGACTTTGGTAGCCGCAATGCTCTGACAATCCAGCAAACAGTGCGGCTCCGTAGCTTAAAAAAAGTAGTACTAAAACTTTTTGAGCATCTGGTACCACATAAAATCAGTTTGAGGTCAGTAAGCACTACCAGAATTAATATTTAAGGTGCACCGGAGTATGAGGCGCGCTGTCGAATTCTTGAGAAAATCAAAGGATTTTAAGTTACAGCGGCCTGGAAAACACAAACATTAAAAAGTAATGTGTGTGCATGGGTTTCCACTGGGTACTCTGGTTTCCTTTCAGTCTTCAAAAACATGTACATTCGGAGGATTGATAAGTCTTAATTGCCCATAAAATTCCAGCCATGAGGGTGGCCCAAAACAGTGCAACCTTAGTGCCGGCCACAAACCCTGATAAATTGGAGGGTTGCGTTATGAAGGGCGTCCACCGTAAAAACCCGCCAAGTTGAATGATCCGTGTGGCGACCCATCACAGAAACAGCCAAAGGATTTAAAGTGCGCCTTATAGTCCGAAACATACGGTATGTAAATGTGTGGTTTGTGTGTAGTGTATGCACTGTAGCAGGGATATTCCCAATATTTGCTATCCATGCAAACGGGTTGCTGTGGGAAGTGCTTTGTCTTTGTGTTCTGTTTATTTTGTTTTAAAAGGTTTCCACTCCTGGAGATCATACACACTGTACATTTTTACGTTTCACTGCTTTTACATGCCAGATTCTCATCGTTGGATAATTATCAAACCTTTTTATGTGTGTTAATTAGGAGCTTGGAACAGAAAAAAATGAAAAGAAAAAAAAATCATGTGCAGTGCGTATTGTTCTCAACAGCTGTGTCGCATTATTGTAACGTGAAAAATAATAGCTAGAATGTTATTGCTTTTTTTTTTTTTTTTCCATATCAAAAAAGGTTAATGTTTATTTTTCATGGCACAAAAAGCAACGCTTATGACGCTTTAGTCGCATGATAAACACAGCATGTTATTTTTAGTTTCTGGCCACAAGATTTGGCATCCATCATTCCAGAATACTGCAGTCTAATGACCTGTTAAATGCAAAAATAATTCCAGATCGATTGATGAAATGCAGTCGTGTTCAGTGGTTAATAACACGCAAGTTACAGGGACTTACCTGCTATAATCTTTGCTGTGTAATCAGCGTTGTCACCTAATCGTCTGCTCATATGTTACGCTTTTTTAAATTTTGTTTTTGCCAGATGCGTCTGCACCACAGCGAGATAAGACCATCTCAAATTTTTAGATTGCCACAAGTGGATCATGTGACAAGTACCAACTAATCAGCTTCCTCGTCTTGTTTCACTGACACCTCGGTGCAAAAAATTTAAAAGCTTTTTTTTTTTTTTTCCCTTTAGCAGTTACAGCAAGGGTGGAAATCCATTGCTGAAATTCCCTGCTTATTATTGAGAGTATAGCTACTGGTTGCTTGGCAACCTCATATACACTTTGACAGTAGAAGCGAGATGACTATGTGCAATTTGTGAACACGCCCTAATTGCTCTTGACGGCCTGGAAAACACAAACCTGGATTTTGGCAACCTAAGGTGCTTTGGCAACTATGCTTCCTGCCCTCTTTGATGGATACGACACCATACTAAAGGTTACATTTGCCCATATGCAAATCCATGCATAGATGCCACTGTCACATGTTTGTGGCACCTTGTTAACAAGGATGCACGGTGTTGAATTCTGTTAAAACAAAATTTCAATTGAAAGGTGTCACATTCATGAATAGACAAAGTAAAGTTGTTTTTTTTCACATTGAGCGAATTGAAAGGTTGAGGTCAGAGCACAGGGTCATCTAGGATACATTGTCCCAGGAGCAGGAAGGATTAGGGGTGTGTGGAGTCCACTTCAGTGTCATTATCTGCCTCAGCCACACTGAACTGTAAAAATCTATAGGTCTACCAAATTAGCTCTACCACCTTCTTGTAATTAAGTTTTATTGTGCACACGTACTTCAAACGTTTGAGAGCAGGTAGCCTTCAAACGTTAGTCATTTCCGTTTAGATCTTCCGTTATTATTCCAAATTCGGGGTCACTGGGGTTTGCTGGAGCCTATTCACCTGAACACCATCCAAAATCATGTACATTAGGTTGATTGGTGAGTGAAAATTGTCCATAGGAGTGAACGTTTGTGTGAGTGGTTGTTCGTCTATGTGTGCCCTGTGATGGACTGGCGAACTGACCAGGGTGTATCCCTAACCCAACGAGCATGTGTTTGGACGGTCGGAGGAAACCCATGCAAGCGCGGGGGGAACATGTAACCTCTGCACAGAAAGATCCCCAGCCCAGGAATCGAACCCGGGACCTTCTTGTTGTGAGGCGACTATACTAACCGCTACGCCACCTCGCCACCCTGTGGTGACATCGAAGCAATAAAATAACAGATATTAGACAATGTCAAAAAAGAAAGGAAATGATCCGATCCTGACCATAAATACTCCAGCCCCCTTCACACATACCTAAACACTTAAACTGAATTACCACCGTAAACAAGAATGTGGATTAATCGCTGATTCTGTCTCTAACCTCTCGCTCAAAGTGACCCTGTCATGCAGATGCCAAAAGGCAACTTCAGGCCACAGAGTTAAATTACTTGGCTTCAGTCGCTCTGGTACCATGTGGAACAAGAACAACAACACACACACACACACACACATACACCAAATTACAGTTTCTGGTTGAATGACCCCATTAATTGCACTTGAATAAAGTCAATCCATCCTCACTAACCATTTTTTCTGCTGTAGTTATTGTGTCATCAGAGAGAGTTGAGGTAGCAGGTTGAGCCGCTTTGAGAAAAGATGAAATGATGAATTTGCCTTGGGGGTAAGATCGTATAGGCTGTTTGTCAAGCACATTTTAAACTGGATACAATGGGCATCAAAACGGTGAAATCACACAGGCATAGCTGGAAGAAACAGGAGTGTGAGAAAGTCTGCCAGAAAAAAACAGATGTGTGTGTATTTTCATTGGAGGTTTGATGGTCTTGAATTTACTTTTAAAAATATGATTTTCATTAACTTTGTAGACATCCTGTATAGATTCAAGTATTCAATATGTTTTTTTGTTTTTTTTTTAAATTCAATGACAGCTGGGATTGTTTGTAATCCTCAGCATTTTGGATGCTCTAGCTGCGCCAGCTGCCCTTAGGTAAAACGCTAGCTCAGCAAATAGGCTTCTGCACTGGCAGCCAGGAAGCCACTGTTGTGCTTTGGAGTAAGACATGTTACTCTTGTCTTGGCTTGTGTTAGAAATTGCTTTGGCTCCATACAAGTGCCGAGTAAATAGATGCAAATGTGGTTCATAAGCATTTGGAAAGGGGATGTACATTCCAGATTGACTCCGCATGGCTCCCTGTGTGATTTCCAGGCAGAGAGGTTATGTAGCTTTGGCCCTGTGTGAATGTAGATTAATCAGCATGTTTGGAGCGGTGTGTTGGGTGAAGTATCCAGGGGGCAGATACAAGCAAGACAGAAACCGTCTACAGTTTGTCTGTGGCTTTTACGGAGTTGTCTGACGGGTGAGCTTAAGTAAATTTTTGGCGCAGAGACTCAAGCCTCTTTGGTGCAGACAGTCTAATAGATAGTGCTGGGTAGAACTAACAAATTGTTCTTTTACGACATGTAGAAACCGGCTTCTTCAACGAGTTTAACATGAATGTTGTGCTAAAGAATGTATTAGGAAGCAAGAAGGAGCTACTCATAGAATCTGTTCTATTTCTGAAAGCAACTCAAGAGCAAGATTCATCATGTTCTCTACTTTCAAACTGTTGGCTATCTTGTAAATATATCTAGTGTTTACTTGGGGCTTAGGAATGGGATAAGTGTTGGACAGTTGATTTTGGGACTAACTTTGATCTAGAATGGGTGTAGACTCGAGGTATTATTTGACCAGACAGGACAAATCCTGTGTTGCGTAATGAAGACTGCAAAAGAATCTTTGTTGAAGAAGCTCAGGTCCCAAAAAAATCAGATGTTTTTTTTTGTCTTGGAAGTTTTGGAATTATCTTTCCAAACCATGGATTAGTGCGGAGGGGAAGAGTCTTGGCCGGAAGCCCGTGGTGATCCTGTACAGCATTGGCAGAGTTGCACTTCAGGGGAAGGAGAAAGAAGACTTGTTCTTGAAAGGATCTCTCTGCTGCATGTTAAACAATACGTCTCCTTTGATTCTCACAGCGCCTGTAGTCACTATGACTGCCTGCCCCTCCTCTCATCACGGCAGCTTCTTTTCTAATAGTCTGAAAGAGACACAGCATTGTATCTTATTCTCTCAAATCCAGGCTTCAGAAACAGAAAACCTCAGCACGGTCCTGAAGTGACTCAGTTTGTTTGAATCAAATATTTGCACTTTGGGGAGTGATGGCAATCCCAATGGGATTAACATCCACCCGTGTAGCTTTAAAGCTCTAAAGTGGGTTTTTATAGAAAAACAAATATACCTACTTGCAAACAAATATACCTACAGCAGCACTCGGCTTAAATAAGTCGTTTGTGAATGTGATATATGTATATATGTAAGGTTTTTTGCCTTTACATCAATCAGAATCCAAATCATCCGTAGCACTGTTTAAATAATTTCTCTATTATTATTTCGTTTTTTGTCTATTCATCCGTGTTAAATGAGAGTAATGAAATGATGTATTTGTTGCACTGCTAGATATTTGTGATTTAAATAAATTAATTGTTTTAAGTAAAATATTTTTTTTTTGTCTACCATGTGCTGATACAGCCAGTATGAATGAAGCGGAGGTGGATGGCACCGGAGATAGTAAGTGTGGGGTGGGGTGGGATGAGGGGTTATTCTACACCTAAATCTACTTTGAACTTAAACATCATTTATAATTATATTTGAAGTTTGTTTAATTATTCATTGCCTGCTCTTTAAAATACCCTGTGGTTTTGAATATCAACATGGTTTAGTTGCTTGCATGGCTGTGCTATTCTGCCATGATGGTCCTGATTAGTGTCCTCTACTGGCACAGAATTACAAGTCTTAATTCTCTTTGGCAATTGGAGGGCTTATTTGTTTTATCTCCATTAGCAAAATGGTGAATTAATACATTTTAGAGAAGGATTGTTGTTGTTTTGTGCAGACTGCACTTCTGTGGACAGATGGATGGTCATTTCTCTTTTTTTTTTTTTTTTTTTTTTGTTGTCTTGTTTTTCTCCAGTCTTCTCTTTTCCTGCTGTTCATAATGAGGAGAGCCTTATAGGTGTGAGCAAGCCGTTGCCCAGGCAGCTGTGGGAGGCCAAAAAGGTGAATAAATGAGTGTATTCAAGCTGCAGTGCATCGTATGTTGGTAACCCAAAGGTGGCAAAGGTGCAGTGACAGGAGTAAGCAAAAAGCAGCAGCAGGAACACAGACCGTATGCTGATCTAGAACATTTACTGATGGAGAAGAAACCAATTTTAGCAAAGTACAACATCAATAAAAGGATTATATTTTAATTTGATGTAATTAGCTTTTTATATAAATATGATTATTTGCTTCCCTTTTGACTTCAGTTAAAGTAAATCAGTTTGTTTTGCTATACTTGAGTTTAATTAGTTAAATTAATTAAACCATTAATTCTTCATCTTACCCGCTTATTTCCTCATTCGGGGTCACAGGGGCACATAGGGCGAGGGGTACACCCTGAACAGGTCGCCAGTCCATCGCAGGTCACACATAGACAAATAACCACTCACACACACACACATTCACTTAACAACCACTGAAACTCACTCTTATGGCCAATTTAGAATCACTAAGCAACCTAATGTACAAACTCCATACAGAAAGATCCCCGGGAATTGAAATCGGGATCTTCTTGTTGTGAGGCGACCATACTGACCTCAGAACATACAGATATGCAAATTAGGAAACTATCAACGGAAATTGCTTCTAGATCTTTGCTGTTTATAAAAAGTTTGTGAGAAGCTAAAACCTGAAACTGTTCCATGTTTTGTGTTTAATGAGGCAAAACAAAAACCGTACATTACACCCCCCCAAAAAAAATCGGTGGCCTTTTAAATAAGCTGCAGGTTCACCTTTATGTTAATGTTCTGTCTTTTTTTTTTTGTTGCAGGTGCAGTCCCTTTCATCACGGCCCAAATCTTGCGAAGTGCCTGGTATCAAGTATGTCTGAAGAGCTTGTTTTTCGGTTAATGTTACCGACACTACAAAATTGTTTGCGTCAGCTAAGCCACTTAATGTTTTTGAAGACCTTAATGTCATTAAACAGGTGCTGTTGGATTCCTTGCATGTTTCATGTTTTCTGTTTTTTTTGTTTTTGCAGCATATTTCCATCTCCTGAGCAGAACATTGGTTTCTCACACTACCAAGGCACATTAAATACAGGCGGCTCTTTACCGGACCTCAGTAACCTGCACTTTCCCTCTCCACTCCCCACCCCGCTTGACCCTGAAGAGGGAGGCTATCCTAACCTGAGTGGAGGCAGCAGCACAGGAAACTTACCAGCTGCCATGATGCACCTCGGAATCGGTAGTTCTCCTGGTGGGTTGTGCGCTAGTGTCAACATGGGACAATTAATGCTGATTAGCTACAAGAGCTGTACGAAATTGTTATATTAAATTGTAATTTACATAGAAGCCAATGAGAAAGGCCCTTAACCTCCAACTGCTCTGTTGAATAAATTGAAAAATTATAAACAGAAGTTGCGCTGAATAAGGGTGTCTGCCAAATGTCATAAATGTAAATGTTCATAGCTTTTTTTTTGTCTGGAAAGAATTCCTGAATGACTGATCATTGTACAAAATGAACATTTCCTTGGCTGAATTTGGCAGATGATGTGCTGCACAAGTTCCTTGGTGAACACGGCTTTGTTTCATGTTTTTTTTTTTTTTTAGACATAGTGATAAATAAATGCAGCTTGTTCTTAGCACAGGCACATCGGTGCTTTAGAGCCAGACCCTTTCTCTCCTGCCTCCGCCACACTCACCCCATCCTCGGCCCCAAACCCAGTTCACCCGCCAGCTTTCCTCTATCTGATTGCTCTCATTGAGTTCAACTCTCTCTTGAGCTTTGGACCTTCCATTCAGGCCCATGTCTGGGAACTGACTGCACTGTCCCACTGCTCCTGCCAACATCCCCTGTATTGGATGCTGGATGGCTAAAATCCAGAATGACGGTGAACTTTGACCCTGGAATTGGCTGCCTATCAACAGCTCGTTTTCTCCATGTCCTGAGTGATCCAGCAGCTCACAAACAAGCTCTGTGTGTCAGTGAGAGAGGGTAGATTGAGACTACAAATAGCCTGTATGATGTTAAAAATGTGTTTTGTTTTCAGCCAGCTTTCATTAACGCTTTAGTGCCTTTTGAAGATTTAACGCTTTTTCATATTATCTTAAGTGAAAGCGACAGTTACTGGGCGTGTGACTTTTATTCTAAAAATAAATCATATAAACTAACCTACCTTGTGTGCCATGAAAACACAGTAACCCAGCAAACATGGAGGGCTTTAACATCCAACAATTGTTTGGTGATCTTTCGTGTACAGTGTTCCCTGGCCACTCGGCGCTTCATGTTTTGCGGCTTTATTGTTTGGCGGTTCAGCAGCAGCCACATTATGGAAAGGAGCATTGTTTCATGTTAATGCGCGAGAGAGAAGGAAACCTGCATGTCAACCAAAGAGATGAGTTGACTCAGAGTACTGTACATACCACGGGCTTTCATAAAGGCGCGTGATTGGTTTCCGGTGTGACATTGTCCAATAAGAATATGATTGGATTACATATTTAAAACATTCTTGTACAGTAACCCGCATACACACAAATTCCTAGGGGCAAATACTACTTTGCGCATTTTCAGCTTTCGCGGAAGATTCTAATCCCCATTAACCACCAAAAACGAGGGATCACTGTATAGCATAGGTTTGTAATAGGGTGGGGTTATTAGGGAAGATTGTGTCACCCTAAACATTGATCCTGTTCCTCTAGTTGAAATCTGAATCTGATGTTGTGCTCTAAATGACAAAATACACAAAATGCATATAAACAATTGGTTATCTGTGCTCTTTAGTTTAGTATTTTACGTATGGATGGGTTAGTTTGGTGCAGTTTAAAGCAAATATTAATGATGTCACACCCGGATAAAATAGTCCCAGTCCTGATGCCAGTATAAGGTTTAGAAAATACTTCTGCTGAAGTGTACTACATCGCAATTTATGCATCCTCATATGCGTCTCCTTGAAATGTTTATACAGAAATCTGGTACAATGTGATAAGCTTAGTTTTACAAGGAAAGTTTTAAGAGATAAACATATTTTAGAACATATCATTATTCATTTCCTTATTAGTTTTTTAATTTTTTTATTTTTTTTAGGCCTGTCATCGTCTTTGAGCAACCCCTCCATCCAGGCATCCCTCAACAACTCCCAGCTGCCTTCGTCTCTCAGCAATCCCTCAATCCACTCATCCTTGCGGCTTTCCTCTCTCTCCAGTCCGCCTACTGGTGGTATGGCCACCTCGCCTAGGAGACGACCAGCTCCTATCAGCCCCCTCACCCTCTCCCCTGGCTCTGAACAGCGCCGCAGCCTGGGGAAGCAGCTCTCACCTACCATGTCTCCAGCCCTCTCTCCAATTACACAGGTATTACAATTCCATAGAAATGAATTAGCATTAAGCTTGAACTGCGGTAAAGGGTTGCTATCTGTCTCTTTCTTTCTTTCTTTTGACTACTGTCTTGTTTATCTGTCTTTCTGTCACTTTACAGAAAGGAGAACAAGGTAGCCTGAAACAATCTAAAAACAGACTTCTGAGTGATGTAAATATTTTGTTGTTCTCTTCAGGGGGTCCCCTTGGACACCAGCAGCCTGCCAATGGAACCCCCTCCTCCCTATCCTCTTTACCAGCAGTCTCAGCAGTCCATGCAGCAGCAGCCAACGCAATCCCGGCCACCAAACCTGCAACAGTGCCAGGCTCAGGGAGGACAGCAGCAGCCTGTTTCCCCTCTGCAGAACCTTCACTTGGACTTCAATTCCAGTGCTGTGAGTTTCTACTTCTGTTTATTTTATGTCAGAAGTGGATTGAGTTGAAATACGAGGATCGAGTAGTAAAAGTAACGCAAGAGTTACACACTATCAAAAGTTTTATGGTCACACGAGTAAGCAATTTCAATCATTTTATTCCAGATTCATTTATTCTAATAAAGCTTGAACGTGAGATATCTCTTCAGTCAGCTCCAACAGTATTAGTGAGATCAGACACTAATGTAGGGTAAGGAGGTCTGGGGTGGGTCAGTCACCATTCCAGTTCATCCCAAAGGTGTTCAGTGATGGTACGACCAGGACTTTGCGCCGAACACTCATAGATTTTTTTACTCAAATATTAGCACACCATGTGATAATGACGCTATACGGGTCTTAATGCTCAGAGTCGTTGTCATGCTAGATCAGTGTTGGAGTCTTTTAGTTCCCTAATGTAATGCAAGAACATACAAAAACGTTCTAGACAACTGTGGGCTTTCATATTTGTAGCGACAGATTGGAGAGGAATCACATATGGATCCGATGGTCATGTGACCATAAACTTTTGCCAATTCAGTGTTA
Organism: Pseudolaguvia tuberculata; assembly: GCA_026260255.1. Classification (NCBI taxonomy): domain Eukaryota; kingdom Metazoa; phylum Chordata; class Actinopteri; order Siluriformes; family Sisoridae; genus Pseudolaguvia; species Pseudolaguvia tuberculata. The sequence continues at coordinate 5,285,884 of JAOTRA010000029.1, read as the reverse complement.
TGAGTATTAGTAATTAGGATTAGTTTTAAAATGGTAGTTTAGGCCAATCTGATTAGTGTATACAGAATATATTTCTTCTGGTCAAAAAGTTTGATTAGTTTTGGCACTGCTATATTGATTGAGCAAGTAGTAGCACAGTGGTTAAAGGGTTGGACTACTAACATCAAGACCCAGGTTCCATTCCCAACACCATCAAGACACCACTGTGGCCCCCTGAGCCAAGCCAGACCAACGCAGGCCTTTAATCCCCAATTACTCAGTTGTATTACAGGGAATAATTTAAGTCGCAAATTAGGACATAAACTACTCGCTGCTAAATGTTCTCGCTTGTTGCACAGTATTATAAAAGATCTATTTAAACTGAGTGATAAAAAGTTGCCCTGCGATGGACTGGCAATCTGTCCAGGATGTCCTGCCTCTCGCCCTATGTGCAAGATAGGTTCCAGCAAACCTCTGTAACCCTGAATTAAGGAATAAGCAGGTAAGAAAATGAATGAATGAATGAATGAATGATAAAAAGTTAATCTAATCTAAGAATATTAAGCACCTAGAAATTCTGTAAATAATGGTAGAAATAAGGATATATCTATAAAGATATATTTAAATATAACGTAAACATATGCCAGGAACCAAGAGTAACTTTACACCAAACTTTAGGGTACTTTATTATTAATCTTTGTTATTCTTGTGTCACGGCGGCGCGGTGGCGTAGTGGATAGCACAGTCGCCTCACAAGAAGGTCCCAGGTTCGAATCCCGGACCGGGATCTTTCTGAGCGGAGTTTGCATGTTCTCCCCGCGCTTGCGTGGGTTTCTTCCAGAGGCTCCGGTTTCCTCCCACAGTCCAAAAACATGCAGATGTGGATGGGTGATTGTAAATTGTCCATAGGAGTGAATGTGTGTGTGAATGGCTGTTTGTCTATGTGTGGCCCTGAGATGGACTGGCAACCCGTCCAGAGTGTACCCCCGCCTCTCACCCTATGTGTGCTGGGATAGGCACAGCAGACCCCCGTGACCTCCGGATTTGGGAATAAGCGGGTATGAAGATGAATGAATGAATTCTTGTGTCATGTAAATTTTCTTCTTTTATAGTATTATAAAAGAATTTGAATTTGTTTTCAAATGATACAAAAACTCCTGTGCCTGTTTATTTCTGCATAGTTTCTATCTGGCGTATGTCTGAGCCGTTTAGACTAAACTCTGTTCTCTCTGTCTTCCATTAGCACAACAACATGGGTGTGTTCTTCAACGATCCGTTCCTCGAGTCCCAGTTCTCTGGTCGCCAGTCTAAGTGTCTATCCTACCAGGTGCAAAAAACATTCTCAGCATTAAACATGATAGGGCTGTGCAATGTTAAAGAAAAAAATGCAATAGCATGCTAAATAATGCAATGCATGATCTTTTTAAAAATGATATAACCAACATATTATTCCTTTAAACACATTCACTTGTATTTGAAGATATTTCTATTGATACAAAGTTTATTTAGTTTTAAAGCGACTGCAAAGATTAATATTGTTTACAGTTTGCATAACTAATCGAGATTTCTATTTTGAGGTTCTACATTAAACATCCGTCTGCATGTGTTCGTCAATTTTAAAACTCATATTGTGCCGTATAATCAAGGTGCTTTGTACCTAGCTTGTCTTATCTACATTAAGTTGCTATTTAGATTGCAGCAATCATTGGTGGTCTTGCTATCGTTTGCATAGCAGATATTTTATATACAGTTTCAGTACAAACGTAAACATTTGATTATACATTACTTTTTAGAAGTATAAAATCAATCATTTATTGCAAATCATTTAATTTACCATATTTGAATCATTTTTGCTAATATTGTGCAGCATTAAAACATTCATTCATTCATTCATCTTCTTATCTGCTTATTCCATATAATTCGGGGTCACAAAGGTTTGTTGGATCCTATCCCAGCACACATAGGGCGAGAGGCAGGGGTATACCTAGACTAGTGTCATGTGGGAGGAAACCTGAGTACCCAGAGGAAACCATGGGGAGAACATGCAAACTCTGCACAGAAAAATCCCTGGCCAAGACAACCGTGCTAATCACTACGCCACCACACCGCCCCCAAAATAAAATATGATCTATAAACGTGGTCAGTCCTCCTGCGCTCGAATCTGCAGGAGTAACAGCAGTTTCTCTGACTGTTCTTGATATGTACTGTGTAGAAATAACATATTCTACAGCACAGTAATAAAACATACAACCGCTGTGTACAATCAGATACTGAAGGAGTAAATTACGTTATGACTATTATACCTCTGACTAATGAGGAACACATCGGAATATCAGTTAATCAGATTTGCGTTTCCATTCATTTCATCTTCTTACCCGCTTATTCCCGAATTCGGGGTCATGGGGGTCTGCTGCACATAGGGCGAGAGGCGGGGGTACACCCTGGACGGGTCGCCAGTCCATCTCAGGGCAACACATAGACAAACAAC
>JAOTRA010000029.1:5240924-5251844 GCA_026260255.1 Pseudolaguvia tuberculata | reverse complement strand
AGATGTAGCGGACAGGGTAGTGTGGAGAAGAGCGATCCGCTGTGGCGACCCCTAACGGGAACAGCCGAAAGGAGAAGTAATTCAAAATGTAATACACTCACCTGGCCAATAAAAAGTCTCCACCAAACCAAAAAAGATCACATTGTAATATTTGGTTGGAGAGTCTTTAGCTTTGATTTCACTCTGTCATTGTTTCGATAATCTTCTGTAATAAAGATTTATTGCCATCCAATGTTGTATTCATTTTTCACTGATCTTTGCATTGATGATGGTTCGAGTTTTGACTGCTGTGCAAACCCTTCTCCAGTACATCCTAAAGATTCTCAATAAGGTTCAGGTCTGGACTCTGTGATGGCCAATCCATGTGTGAACACGAAGTCTCATTCTCCCTGATTCACTCGTTCACAATTTGAGCCATGATGAATCCTGGAATTGTCATCTTGGAATATTGTCCGTGCCATCAGGGAAGAAACAAAATCCATCGATGGAATAACCTAATCATTCAGTAGATTCTGGTAGCCAGCTGACCTCATTCTTTGAACTGTTACTGAACCTAAACCAGACAGACTGTAGACCAATCCCAGATCTTATGATTAGTTCAGTCCAGGTGGTGACTTTAATTTGGCCGGGCAGTGTATCATAAATATATATGCTAGTTAAAAAAGAAATTCTTAAATGGAATATTCCATCCTCTGATGAGGTTTTCAAAACAAAACCCATTTTAACCCAAAAACACAAGGTGGTGAGGAGGAGAAATGATCGTTTCTAACATTTCCCTCTCCTGCATGACTTAAAACAGATGTTTGTGCAGATGTTTTGTAAAGAAGAACTTGAGTTTTTATGTGTTTTCTGCAGAAACATGAAGTGGACAAGCTGTATAAAGTTGAGCTCAAACCGATCGTCAGTGTTTCAGATCAGTAAGTGACACCCGGCGTTAGTCTCTTGAAAGAAAAAAATCAAAAGGTAACAATGTCATGGACTCTAAAACATGTATTTTTAATTTTTTTTTAATTTATTTTATTTCTTTTTTTTAAGACTCTGCTTCCTGATACGTCCTCGGATTCAGACGGTGAAGTGGATCGCAGGTTGGTGTCCAGCGCTGTGTTATTCTATAGACTGTAACTACATTTTCCGTAAACCGAAACAATAACAGCATGAATGTGTGTTGGTGTTTGCAGATATAGTAAATTCCGACAAGGCAGCTGGAAGATTTCGGAGATATAAAATGATTTTTACCCCTCAAAAGGTCAGCTGGTTAATGGAGGAAATCATCATACATGTGTAAATTCTGTTAAATGTTTGGTTATTTGTGCTTGTTTTAGTTCTATGCTTGTGATGCAGTTTTAGAGGAGCAGGGCGTCTACGGTGGTAAGTGCTTCAAGTTACCACCAAACTTAGCTGGGACACAACTATGAGCTGGTAAGCTTATATCATTTTTTTGTACCTTCCTGCAGATGTTTCCTCTGATGAATGGGCTTTCTACCTTCTTCCACTCGACGATGACATCATCAGTATGGAACTGCCTGAATTTTTCAGAGATTATTTTCTGGTAATGTAGTTTGTGTTATGGGTTTAAATGAAGATGTTCTGCATTATCACACTGGTTAATAATTATTATGTATACAGTCCATGGTACTTTTCTGGATGTAATGTATAATTTATGGAGTATACCATATGACTGTAAGGTTGTAGACACCTTACTAGAATGAATTCATCAATATGTTTGAACAAAGCACTAAGAGAGCATGAAGGATAAAGTCCCTGTGCACAATCTCGTTGAGTTCTATGAAGACATAGTGTGTTGTTGTTTGTTTGGTGCAGATTGGAAGAACTTACACGAGTTCTATATAAGAATCGATTGGGACGATCTGGAACACCCGACTGCACTACAGACTTTCTTATCCATCATTTACATTAACAATTTCCAAGCTTGGTGGTGCTCGGAATCACACCCCTGTCTTCAAATGAGTAATCCAACACTTTAACCACCGTGCTACCACTTCTTCAGAAGTGTGAAGGTTATTATAGGAGTAACATTGAGAACCAATCTAGAATAGGAGGTTCGAACAACACAGACGGATGTGATGATCAGGTGTCCTGGTACTATATGGTGTTTATAGCCTAAATAATTACTGATAAAAGATTTCCGTTTACACATGAACATACACAGAAGTACAGTACCATTGACGTAGGCTATTTCGTTGTATTATTATTGGTGACATCACTATGGAACGATTAGGAAGGAGATCAGCGCTGGGTGATGACTGCAGGAAGTGCATTACATCTGTTATACTCATTATACGGCCCCTTTTCGAAGGTTTATGGTATTGGACGAGGTGCCAAGGTGAGATTGAAGCAGCAACCTACAAAATTTCATGCCCAGTGATTTGATCGTTGTAAATCCGAAGTTTGGTTTCCTGTAGATGGTTTACGAGTCATGGAGGGAGCAGGTGGAGGATGGGGAGCAGAAAGCACAGCAAGCGGAGATTGGGAACGTTTTCCTCATCGATAGAGGCATGTTTGAAGTTTTCACTTTCAAGAGTTTCATACTAATACATCCATTCCATTAAAGTGTTTGCGAAATAATTCCTAATTTAAGTTTCTGGGATTTTTTTTTTTTGCTAGATGTGGATTTTGTTACTCCTCTGTGCTCTCAGGTGGTCTATGAAGGACTGGTGGATGATATTTTCAGGATTAAATGTGGTAAGGAAAATGTTGTAGTTTTTTTCGATAGTTGTTTTAAAATGATTTATTGTGTAACAGACATCTTTGCAAGGCAGAAAGAGAAGAAATAGTACGTGAGTGATTACGAAAGAGAGGAGAGTTTTATACCGTTTCAGGCTTTAATGTTTTAAGTTAAAATAAATGAGCAGTGTACTAATACAGGTGCTGGTCATATAATTAAAATATCTGTTGATTGATTTCACTAATTCTATTCAAGAAGTAAAACTTATATAATGTATACATTCATTCTATTCAGACTGATATAATTCAATATCATTTATTTCTTTTCATTTTGATGATTATAACTGTCAACTAATAGAAAACCCAAATTCATTCATTCATCTTCTTACCCGCTTATTCCCGAATTCGGGGTCACGGGGGTCTGCTGGTGCCTATCCCAGCACACATAGGGCAAGAGGCGGGGGTACCAGTCCATCTCAGGGCCACACATAGACAAACAATCATTCACACACACATTCACTCCTATGGACCATTTACAATCACCAATCTACCTAATCTACATGTTTTTGGACTGTGGGAGGAAACCAGAGTAGCCGGAGGAAACCTACACAAGCGCAGGGAAAACATGCAAACTCCACACAGAAAGATCCTGGCCCGGGTTTCGAACCTGGGACATTCTTGTTGTGAGGCGCCGCCCACCCAAAATCAGTATCTCAGAAAATTAGAATATTACATAAGACCAATACAAAGAATTTTTAGAAATCTTGCTCAACTGAAAAATAGGAGCATGTACAACACTCAGTACTTAGTTGGGGCTCCTTTTGCCTGAATTACTGCAGCAATGCGGCGTTGCATGGAGTCGATCAGTCTGTGGTACTGCTCAGGTGTTATCACAGGTCAAGTTGCTCTAATAGTTTCTCTTCTGCATTGTTGCTCTTCTGTCACATTGCATCTTCCTCTTCACAATACCCCATAGATACCCTAATATCCCTCTGTACATAAAAAAAACAGACCAGTTTTCTTCTACCAGCAACGCAACATTTTTTATGATTGGTTTCTCCCGATATTACTCTGAATACACTCTCTGCCTTTTATTTCTTTACAAGGTTGTGTGGAGTTTGGGTCTGAAGTCACCTCTTCTGAGAAGAGTGTAAAAGTGATGCTTAATTCTCAGGATAAGGTATACCATGGGCAGAAATAGTAATAAAATAAACCCCCCCCCTATGTTTATACCAACTCGATGCTCTTATTTCATCAGGTGTTTAGCGAAATCCGAAACGAGCACTTCTCCAACGTATTCGGCTTTCTGAGTCAAAAAGCCAGAAGTCTACAGACGGCATACGATGTGAGTCTATCTCTCAAGTTCAAGTTGTAGAAGTCTTAAAAATGGCTGAGCGTGTTTATTATACAACTTTATTCATTTGATCTGTGTTTGGGATAGAAACGTCGTGGGATGGACATTCAGCAGATGAAGACTTTTGTTTCTGAGGAGCTGAAAGATCTGAAACAGGAACACCGTCTTCTGAGTCTGCGTGAGTTTCATTCGTTTTATTTCCTGTCTTTATCCTGTTTTTTTCTCTCTTGACCAACAAAGGACTTTCTGTGCAGACATTGGAGCAAGTGAATCCATCATGAAGAAGAAAACTAAGCAAGACTTTCAGGAATTGTTAAAGACTGAACACTGTAAGAACCTTTCTGTATGAAGTTTGCATGTTCTTCCTGTGCGTGTGAGGTTTTTATTTCCTGCAAAATATGTATATCATGTTTATCATGATGCCCTGAGATGGACTGGCAACCCGTCCAGGGTGTACTGCCCTGCCTCTCGCCCTATGTGTGCTGGGATAGGCGCAGCAAACCCCCGTGACCCCGGATTCGGGAATAAGCGGGTAAGAAGATGAATGAATGAATGTTTATCATGATTTGGTGATTCTAAATTGTCCATGGAAGCAAAGTTGTGTGTCATTGTTTCTCTCTATGTGATATGTGACCTGTCCATGATGTACCTTTACCTTTTACCCAGTGGCAGCTGGGATAGACTCCAGCAGATCCCTGTGAGCCTCATTATGAATAAATAGGTATAGAATAAATGGATGCTCACATGAAGACCCCATTGTTTTCTCTTGCTCCTTTTAGCATTACTTGAAGATTTTGAGGTTCGAGAATGTATCAGCTACATTGAAGAACACATAAACAGACAGGTGTGTTACCACTAAAGCAAAGCTGTGTGTGTGTGTGTGTATGTATGTATGTATGTGTATGTATGTGTGTGTGTGTGTGTGTGTGTGTGTGTGTATGTATTTGTGTGTGTGTATGTATTTGTGTGTGTGTATGTATTTGTGTGTGTGTATTTATTTGTGTGTGTATGTGTGTGTGTGTGTTTGTTCTACCTGCCCTGCTGTGTCGACCAGCTGCAGATGGTACTCTTGGCCGTTGACTGTGATCATTTTAGTAAATGCTGCAACAGAGTGAAAAAGGACCAAAAATGTGAGGAGAAAACAGGAAAAATATTAAATGAGGTTTGTACATGCTGCAGTCATCAGCTTCTACTTCATGAAGAATCGATACTGGGATGAAGGAGAAATTGGGGGGGGGGGGGGTTGTTGGCTGGAAGCAGGGAACAGGATCAAACCACTTTCGCTTTACATTCATGCTTCTTCACTGCGGCTACCAAACGTACCCTAGAATTGAACTGATGGGATCATAAAAAGCATATCCATCTTAGATGGAAGCTGAGGATGATGCAGAATTACAGAAACATTTAGATTTTATGTGTAAATTTTTGACTGATACTGAAGCACAATGACCCGACAACAGCTAACACATCAGCACCACCCCAGTAACTAAAAATAAGCCTGAACCCATGTAGCCATGAGATCATGGGGCTAAAAGTCTTAAACCCTCACACAACAGAAATTTAAGGATATGGAAGCTTCCTGAGGACAAGTAGAGCCGGTGAGCTGAGAAAAGAAAATAGCTCAGATTGGAGCCGGCATGCCTAGTACTATTAGCGTTCAGACGCACTGAGAGCACGGCACCTTTCCTACCTCCCTCCCTCCCTCCCTTCCCAGAATTCTCTTTTCATTCCAAAGTCAAACAAGCAGGTTAAATCACCAGGGAAGGAGACGAAAGGAGAAACGAGAAGAGGAGGTCTTTTCTCAGCAATAATAACGCTGCCTTTCAAATAAGTGAGGTTTGAGCGTGTTTTACAGCTTTAGGGTATTGAACATGATGCATTGAGGACAAATAACTGCTTCATATCAAATGCATTTTATGCTGGAAAAACACCGGCTAAAGGTGAAGCTTGGAAATCCTTGTATTCTAACATTTCAATTTTCCTTATCTACATGCATGCATTGTGCCAGAGATGAACAAATTGTTAAGCAAAATGGTTATTAAATATAAAGGAACAGGTTGTGCTTAAAACATTTTGATGGACAGCGCCATGAGATATATAAGGAAGATGTAAGGAAGAGGAACTACCTAATAAAACCTTCAGCTGTATCTCATAATGTGCTTCTGGATAGAGAAGCCATTATGCTGTAGCCTTGTAAAAATGACTGGAGCACTTTTTTATGTTGGATTCATTTCAGCCAATCCAACGCCAAATGACTAGAAATGAGGGGTGTCAGTTCCTGGAGGTCCGGTGTCCTGTAGAGTTTAGCTCCAAACCTAATCAAACACACCTGAACCAAATAATCAAGATCTTGCTATGTATACTTGAAACTTAGAGGTATAGGTGTTGCGCCAAGTTGGAGCTCAACTCTGCAGGACACCAAACCTCCAGGAACTGAGTTTGATACAGGTGGTCATGGTCTCCATTGACCATGATATGATTATCAAATTAATACTGGAAAAAACCCCCCCTGCAAATTCAGTGTCTGTATACAGCATTCCATTTTCTTTCCAGCTCCATGATTGGCTAAAGCCCACAATGTCATGTTGAAATGGAAAATTTGAACATTTTTAGTTAGCTATACATTTTTTTTTATAACTTCTCTACAATATAATTTTTCTTCCTTACAGAGATAGTGTAGGGAAAAAAACTGCATAATAAAACCCTGAAGAACTCATACTTATTATTATTTTGTCCCTGAGAATGTTAGAATAAACCGACCATTTACTAAATATACACTGATCAGATATTTGGAAGTGGAAAAGATTTCATTCATTCATCTTCTTACTCGCTTATTCACTAATTGGAGGTCATAGGGTTCTGCTGGAGCCTATCCCATCACTCATAGTGTGAGAGGCAGGGGTACACCCTGGACAGTTCGCCAGTCCATCACAGGGCCACATGAAGACGAACAACCACACAAACACACACACACACACACACAACTCCCTATGGACAATTTTAGAATCATCAATCGACCTAATTTGCATATTTTCGGACGGTGGGAGGAAACCGAAGTACCGGGAGGAAACCCACGTAAGCATAGGGAGAACATGCAAACTATACACAGAAATATCCCCGGCCGGGGTATCAAACCCTTGACCACTACGCCACCGAGCCGCCCGGAAAACGTTTCCCTTATTGTAATGAAAAGGGTTCTTTTCCCTCTTAAGAGGAAGCCGATAGTCACAACAAGCTTTTATTAACTCCATCAATCCAACACGACGGATACTCGTTTTCACTGTCTTATACAGTCCTTCTAAAATGTCAGCGAGAGGACGCCACCTGTAGAAAACCTAGATACGAGGTGTCAGCAACGAGCAGTGCTTTGGCAGGCCCTTTCTGTACTACTGCAGCTGAACTTAACGCAAATAGCCGGCTGTGTTTCCTCTCTGCACTCTTGAGAAGTGGATGTGCTGATTCTGCCATCGCCTTCATGCTGCAGCCTTTCCCTTGAAATAGAGACCTGAAATCTACCTGGTACTTTACACACAGACAAACACACTGGAGAGTAGACAAAAATGGGGTTTAATTGTCTGATTCCATTAATAGCACACACATCCCCCTTCTCGTTCCCCACACACAATGAAGCAGAGCAGACAAGGCCTCGCAGTGTGCTTAGACTCCATCTCGGTCTGCTAGATGAATTAAAATGCACTTACTGTTTTCTATAGTCGGGTCGTACGAGTCTACAAACTGGCCTTCCACAAACTGTATTGTCAAAGAGGACTTCCCTGGAGAAAAAAAAAAATAAAAAATACAAGAAACAGAAATGTGAAAATGATAGACAAAATTATACGGTATCAAATATACACAAGCATCCATTCCATCCACCATCATCACACTGCACTCACACACGGTCTAGAACTATTGACAATATAATTATACCTACAAAATGTCAGGAATAGTAAGACACTTTTCATTTCAACCAAGACGCAACATTTACATGATATTGCCAAACGTTTGTGGTCACTTGAGCATCGCGACACACACACACACACACACACACACACACACACACACAATTTCAAACATCTTCCATAATTACTCCTATTTTGCTATTTGATTAAGCTCCACTGTTCTAGTAAGATTTTCAGTCCAATGTGAAGCTTAAATGTGAGATATCTCTTCATTCAGCGCAAACAGTATTCGTGAGATCAGACACTAATGTCAGGTAAGGAGATCTGGGATTGGGTCAGTCGCCATTCCAGTTCATTACTAGAGGTGTTAAGATCAGGAATTTCTGTCGAACACTGGTATTTTTTTCCCCTCTAATAATAACCCAGCATGTATTACTGGAGGTCAGGGGGTTTTGTGCACAGGGTCATTGCCATGCTGGAACAGTGATGGAGTCTCTTAGTTCCAGCGAAGGAATAATGTAACGCTACAATCTACAAAACTTTCTAGACTGTTTGGAGAGGCACCACATACAGAACTGATGGTCAGATGATCCCAAACAATATAGCGTAGTAGAATATAATTAAACATGGGATTATGAGTTATGTTTTAGAGTTATGTCACCATCTCTAAAAAAACATTTTACAAATAAACATTTATTTCACTTAGCAAGCAAGCAATTTGTCACCGATTTACATTTATTAGAAAATCCATCTAGCATATTGGTGCCTTAACCCACTACACCACAGCGCCAGCCATATCTAGAAGTCTTAAACAGGAATATTAGTTGCTGCACGACTTAATGGTTCCTAATTTTGGCATAGTATTTTAGTCAGATTTTTTTTTATAGTGTGCTTTGTAAAGAAGTAGAGCTCTGTAGTAGCATTGGCACGAGATGTCCGAGCATGTGGGCGGGCATGTACCGCAGCCTGTTGCTATAGCAACTGCTCAATCTTACCGGCATGTGTAAAGCTCTCCCTCGAGCCCTCATTCAGAGGGAAAAGCCCAAAGAGGACATGACTACACTTAGAGGAACGCACAGCTTCGTGTGAGAGGATGGTAATTTTCACATGACGTCTGAATGAGTGCTGCTGGAATCTATTAGCAGGTTATGTAACCATGTCTGACCTGCAGATATTTTAAAGCTGAAACACACCATGTTCTTCTGGCTTTAAAGAGGATTTCAACTGAATGGACAAACTGATGTAGGATGAAGGATGTATTGAACGATAGAGACAAAGAACGTTGCTGAAAGATCAGTCTAAAGTTGGCTCACCTATTCTTTAAAGAAAAATGGGGAAAGCTTGGCATCTTTGTTTAATTTGGTCACACAGTTGACCATGAACGTTAAGACAGTTAAATGAGTTTTAACATTTTCTCGTGTTTCTCAAGTCTGTCTCGTCTACAATTACAGCATTCGGCAGACGCCATTATCAACAGTGATTTACATGCATCTCTTCTTTTTCTTTTACAACTGCGTAACTAGGTTATGAAGGGCCTTGTTCAACAGTGGTAGCTTGGTGGTTCTGAGAATCTAACCCCGGTCTTTCTGGTATCAGCTAACCCCTTAACCACCGAACATTTAATTTCTACAGCGCATAAAAGATGTATGGTTCCAGCTTTAAATAGACACGAGTGGGTCGGGAAGATCACAGCGCTCTGACGGCTTAGTGCAGGAAGAAGAGCAGATGTGGGAGTGAGATTTTACAAAAGGACAAACAAAACACACATGGTGCTAGTGATGCTGTTATTACTGATACATTCATCTTCTAACCCACTTATTCCCTAATTCATGGTCACAAGGGTCCCAGTGCAAATAGGGCAAAAGATAAGAGGTACACCCTGGAAAGGTCACCAGTCCACTGCAGGGCCACACATAGATGAACATTTCAGGAGGCTCTTTGGCCAAACTCCTCTTTGCAGATCCTACCAAAGTTATTTAGGTTTTGAGGCTGATGTTTCAACCTTCAGCTTTCTCCACAGATTTTCTATTGGATTACGGTCTGAAGAATGACTAGGTCTGTACTGATTCTTGAGGTTTTCACACTATTTGACACTACATGGTCCTGTTCAGCATAATATTTCCATCTTCACGTTTGAGAGTGTGGATGCTGTTATTGGGATCATAGGCCTTGTGCAACACTTCCACAAAGTTCTCCTCTGAATCATTCAGGTGCTCACTAGTAAACTTCAGACAGGTCTATACACGTGTTTGCAGGCACAGCAGGATTTTCGTATTTTACCAATTGCTTTCTTGGTGACTATGGTACCAGCTGCCTTAAGATCATTGACATGATCCTTCCATGTAGTTCTGGGCTGATACCTACATGGAGGCAAGATCTGCATGGAACCCCAGACTGAGAAAGAAGTTCCATTTGCGAATAATCGCATAGCTTATTTCAGCCCTGTGCAAGTATATAAAATATACATTTGTATAAAGTATCCTCTCCAAACTGTTGCTTGTGTTATTATGAAAACCCACCAGTGTTCGGCACAAAGCCCTGATCTTACCACCACTGAACACCTTTGGGATGCTGGAATGCTGGCTCCACCCCAGACATTAGTGTCAGATCTCACCAATACTGTTGGAGCTGAATGAAGAGATATCTCACATTCAAGCACAACATTGGACTGGAAACTCTTACTAGACAAGTGGTGCTTCATCCAATAGAAAAAAATGGGAATCGATCTGGAATAAGAAGTTTGTGATGCTCAAGTGACCACAAATGTATTACGTCAGTTTAGTATTATTGTACATAATATTCATTCATTCATCTTGTTACCCGCTTATTCCCAAATTCAGGATCACGGGGGTGTGCTGGCGCCTATCCCAGCGCACATAGGGCGAGAGGCAGGGGTACACCCTCCAATCCAACACACACACACACACACACACACACACACACACACACACACACACACACACACACACACACACACACACA
>JAOTRA010000029.1:5219610-5235484 GCA_026260255.1 Pseudolaguvia tuberculata | reverse complement strand
GTATTTCATCTCAAAAACGTAACGTCCACATAAGCGGCAGCTGATTTTGGCACGATACACATAAATTTCCATAATTTTATTCGTAGATTTAAAAAAGGGTTCCGCGGGCCGGATGAGAGGACCTTGCGGGCCGCAGCTGCCCCGCGGGCCGTAGGTTGGACACCCCTGCTTTAGATCATTCTGTCACTGCATCCATTGATCTTTTTGTTTTTTAACCTGTGAATGTATGTTATAATAACTCTCTGTACATCTCCTTCAGCTAAACGCTACTTCCAGTACCTCTACCGGCACCTCGAACAGCACCATGCGCTCCGTATTTTGCGGAACTCTCTGCCACTCACCTGTGTCCCGTCCGCCAGTATCAGCCAGTAAGGTTAGTTCAGGGCTTCGGTAAAACCTTTTTTTTGTTGTTTTGGATATAAAGGAAGTGACTTTCCTGTATAACACGACTGGTGTGACTTCCTAAAACAGGTTCATTCCGTAAAGACTCCGGTTCGAGGGAAACCTCCTCATCCCGCACTGGCCGAACGTAATAAGGAGAATGTCTGTCATCTTAGCAATAGTACCCGTGGTGTGTTGAAGACTCCAGCAAGCCCACATCGAAACTTCAGCATCAACTCGGTTGCCAGCACCTATTCTGAGTTTGCGGTAATTTATTTTTTTTTATTTTGTATTCAGGGGCAGAAGGAATTCAGAAATATTCATTGATTAAAGTAGACAGAGACGTAAAGATGGATGAACTACCGTCTCATTGGAAAGAATGTGCTGAACATATTTTTTGTCTGGTCATGTTTGGTATGTTTTTTTTAAACCACTCTTTTCCAAAATGTTTATTTAAAACGTATCTTTTTTGCTTTGAGAAATAACTGCAGTATGATAGGATAGGTTTTTCTTTCCTGGAGCCTATTCTAATGCACATAGGATGAGAGGCAGGGTTACACCTTGTACAGGTCACCAAACATGGGTGAGTGTGTGTGTGAGTGGTTGTTTGTCTATGTGTGGCCCTGTGATGGACTGACGACCTGCCCAGGATATACCCCTCCCTGCCTCTCGCCCTGTGTGAGCCTGGGATAGGCACCAGCGGACCCCGTGACCTTGAATTAGGGAATAAGCGGCAAGAAAATGAATGAATAATATGAAATTATATTATTATTATTATGGGGCAGTGCGATGATGTAGTGATTAGCACGGTCGCCTCACAACATGGAGGTCCCAGGTTCGATTCCTCTGGGTACTCCGGTTTCTTCCCACAATCCAAAAACATGGACTGGCGACCTGTCCAGGGTGTACCCTTGCCTCTCGCACTATGTGCGCTTGGATAGGCTCCAGCAGTCCCCCCGTGACCCCGAATTAGGGAATAAGCAGGATAGATGAATGAATAAATTTTTTTATTATTATTATTATTATTATTCTTTTATTATTCTTTTAAGTATTACACCTACCTTTTTTCCACAGAGAGATCTCTCCAAATCCTCAAAGACAAAGTGCACACCAGAAGTCCTGAACTCAACCATCACACACTTATAATATCTCTCTCACACTCTTACTCTCTCACTCTCTCTGATGCACGCACACACATACACACACACACACACACACACACAGGAAAAGAGAGAGAAGGAACATTGTTAAACACTCGAACTTTGCCTGTGCTGGAGAAGGAAACACTGCATGACTTGCTCTGTATTGAAAAGCTTTAATGTCTGTATCTCTTTATATGTAAATGAGGGTAAAATATATTTAATATTTTCTAAATATTAATATTAATTTTCTGTACTTTTACTATTAATATGATTGTTACTAGTTTATAATAAGAAAAATCCGTTATGGCGATGTTGAACGAAAATAGTTCACTCTGGAACAATTTTTAAGATGTACGTAGTAGAATGGTGATTGGGTGATTGATTGATTCTAGGCTGAATCCAGCAGTATTAGTATGTTAAAGTCGACGCCTATCATGAATGCTTTGCACAATTTATTGTTAAAAGATTTTTTTTCCTTTGTACTTTTATTCTATTGTTCACTACATCAAAGATTTTTTAAACACAAGACAAATTTTTAGTTGGTCATTATTTTTAAATTAAATTATACATTTTATTAAGTGGCGTAGTGGTCAGCATAGTCGCCTCATAAGTCGAAGGAGTTTACATGTTGTCCCTGTGCTTGCGTGGGTTTCCTCTGGGTATTCCGGTTTCCTCCCACAGTACAAAAACATGTACTGTACATTAGGTTGATTGGTGATTCTATATTGCCCATAGGAGTGAATGTGTGTGCGAGTGGTAGTTTGTCTGTGTGGCCCTGCGATTGGACTACAGACCTGTCCAAAGTGTACCCCTGCCTCTCGCCCTATGTGCTGCTGAGATAGGCTCAAGCAAAACCCTGTGACCCCAAATTATATGCGGGTAAGAAAATGAATGAATGAAGTCGGGAAACACTAGCTTACTGGTTGACACTGTTATTTCAAAGCAAAAAAGCCCGGGTTCAATTCCCAAGGAGGTGCTTTTTTTCTGTGTTTATTCTGAACATGCAAAACAATGTATGTTAGGTTGATTGGTGATTATAAATTTCCCATAAAAGTGCGTGTGTGTTGTTCTGTGATGGACCGGCACCCTGCCCAGAGTGTATCCCTCCTGGCCCTTTACAGAGCTAGGATAGGCTCCAGCAGGCCTCTGTGACCCTGAAGGAAATAAGCGGGTATCAACGGGAATTGATTTTTAATCCTAATAATTTTAAAGTGGGCGGTACGTTGATGTAGTGGTTAGCACGGTTGTCTCACAACAAGAAGTTCCCGGGTTCCATTCTCGGGCTGTGCATCTCTCTGTGTGGAGTTTGCATGTTCTCCCTGCACTTTTTAAAATTATTTTAATATTTAAAAATTAACGTCTGACGCATTCTCTCATTTATAAACAGCATATATTTTTAGAAGAATATATATTTTACGTTTATATATTTTTTTGTTCCACGGTCTTTTAGCACTGTATTTAAAGTGACGTAGCATGTAACTTTTATTTTGAAAAATGTTGCCTCACATGACCAGAAACAATCATGTTCAATTGACGTTTTCTGTTTTCTACCCGTTTTCGACAGGTAATACTGTATTTCAGCGCAAAGGGGGCGGGGCCTGGTCGGAATATGGGTCGAAACGAATGGAATAGCTTGAGAGTCAGAAAAATGGCGGAAGTCCAGCGACACAGTTTAAGGAAACCCGCTGTGTGTTTTAATGGACTATGGCAGGACTCTGTCCGAATAAAGATGTTTCTCTTTCTCGGCATGTTTTTAGTAGAATCCGGGCGAGCTACAACTCACTGGGTCGTTACAGAGGACGGAAAAATCCAACAACAGGTTCGAATTGGTTGTATTTGGTTTTGTAGCTAACGTTAGCTTCATGTATTCTACAGAACGTAGCTGAGGTGACGTTAATGGACGTGGTGAAGTTTAACTTTATTTAAGCGTATTCATTAAAAACCCCCCAAAAAACTTGGGTTCGAAAGATGAAACAGCTGGTAGACTGGCTGACATCTGCACATTACTTTCCTATACGTTTCCTTCAACTTATATCTAGTCACGTGTTCAGTTCCTCCATGTTACGTCATCTCCGAACCTATCTCCATCCTTTAGATCACTTTGGTAGGAAATAGTCTGGAACCTGGTCTCATTGTGGTCTTTTTATTCTTTCCAAAAAAGATTTGCTTGTGTATGTTAATGACGTCATGTAAACTAACTCCACACACACACACACACAGTGACTCATGCTTATTTGCTTGCAGGTGGATTCTCCTCTTAACCTGAAACACCCACATCATTTGGTCCTTTTCATGCAGCAGGAGACTCGAGTCAGCTACCTCAAGAAATTAGAGGTGATGTTCACACTCAAATATCCAACAGTGCAATCAGGGACTTGTATCATTATGTAATAACTTAATGATGTCATTCATTCATTCATTCATTCATCTTCTTACCCGCTTATTCCATAAGTCAGGGACACAGTGGTTTGCTGGAGCCTATCCCAGTGGACATAGGGCGAGAGACAGGGGTACATCCTGGACAGTCCATCTTAGGGCCGCACTTAGACGAACAACCATTCACACACACTTTCACACAATCTTTTTCCTTTGGGAAATTTAGAATCATCAATCAACCTAATGGACATGTTTTTGGGAGGAATTGTGGTTGTAGGAGGAAACCGGAGTACCTGGAAGAAACCCATGCAAGCGCAGGGAAAACTTTGCACAGAAAGATCTCTAGCTTAGGAATTGAACCCGGGACCTTCTTTTTGGGAGTCGACCATGCTAATTACTACACCATAGACACTATACTTCATAGTTTTGTGGACACCTAACCACCAGATCCATATATAGCTCCTCTTCTAAAAAATAAAAAAAGGAAGCACACGGTTGCCTAGAACATTACACCATTTCTTCACTGGAACTAAGAGATCCAAACACTGATCCAGCATGACACACAACCTCTGTACACCAAATTGCTCATCTCCATTAGGGCATAAGGTGATCGGAGAAAAAAATGTCTGATCTCACTAATACTAATTAGTTCTTTTTTTTTTATGTTACATTCAAAAACACGGCCACTCAAACAGTTTAATTCTGACAGGTTGTATTTTTTTTTGTCCCCTTATAGAAGCATCTAGTTGCTCAAAAAATTCACATAGAAGAAAACGAAGACCGTGACACTGGATTAGAACAACGTCACTACAAAGAAGATGCAGACTGCGTGACAGCTAAAGTCCCTCTCGGGGATCTGGACCTCTATGATGGCACTTTTATATCCCTGGAGAGCAAAGACATAAAGTAAAGACGATCTAAAGTGGATTTATGCTGTCTAGTTTACAGTGCTATCATTAATTCCATCTTTTTATCTGTGTGATGTTGGTGTATTACAGTCCTGAGGATTATTTGGATCATATGTCACCGTTACCTTTAAATCTGGACGAGCCAGATTGTACGGAAATTCTCAAGCTTCCCTACAGTATTCACGCCTACCAACATTTAAGGGTAATTGCATAACGAAATCTTTGTGGAGTGTTTAATAATTATGCTTCTTATTTAACACTTGAAGCTTTTATTATGTAATAATCTTGCAAGGGAGTTAAGCATCTGGCTTATAGATATGATATGGCTTAATATGACGATTGATTTAATCGTAGATGTTTTCCCTGTTTGTGTGTTTTATCTTATCATTTTTAAAATTAATCATTAAAGTTCTACATTATTTTTTAGGGCGTGCAAGAGAAAGTAAACCTCACGTCACCTTTGCTATCCAAAGACGACCCTATCTACAATTCCTTATCTCATAAACTGGGGCATCACATTGATGAAGTCGGCCATAGAATACATCAGGCTCTTCTACAGGTGAGCATGTGAAAGTGTACAAAATAATAATAATAATAATACCACCACCAACATTTATTTTATGAAATTTTTATTTCAGAATTCCTCCTCCTGGGTGTTGTACAATCTGGCGTCCTTCTACTGGCGTATAAAGAACGAGCCAAGGAGATCAGTGGACTGCGTTATCCGTGCTCTTCACTTCTCTCCCAGGTACATGTGAATCCAAAAAAACAACAACCCTGATTTCTGTTCAGAATAAACCATCACATTCCCAAATTTGCTAGTGATTATAGATTTGTTTTTTTTTCCCCCTGAAATCTAGTACACACTTAAGTAGATATTAGACAGAGCCTATTTTTCTGTTTTACATAAATGTCCATCATTGCATTGTCCCTTTTTAACCTTCAATGAGACAGACATTGGTGTTCTATAGCATGAAGCCCGAATTTGCATGTGCTTTTCTTTTTTTTTCCCAGGCAGCACAAGGACATAGCCCTCGTCAATTTGGCAAATATCCTGCACCGAGCTCACTTTTCAGCAGATGCCGCCATCTTGGCGCACGCTGCCCTGCACCACACATCTGATCTGTTTACCAGCCACTACACACTTGGCAACATTTATGCTGTGAGTGTCAAATATCACAGCGAGTGTAACTTTTTAAGGCACACCAGCTTTGATTTCTATGGTTTCTGATCCTATTATTGTTACTCTTTTTATCAGATGCTTGGGGAGTATAATCATTCAGTACTTTGCTACGAGCAGGCTCTGCAGGCTCAGCCAGGCTTTGAGCAGGCTTTGAGGAGGAAGCATGCTGTCCTGTGTCAGCAGAAGCTTGAGCAGCGGCTTGAGGCTCAGCACCGGTGAGAATAGACTGGGGTGGGGGTCTGTTTTTTTCCATTCGACCCAGACAGTTTTATGAAGACATTTTGGGCAAGATAACTGAAATAATAGATTAATTATATCTTATAAATATAACCTGGAAGAATCTTTGGGTGGAATCTGACGATCCATCCAAAACCAATTAAATAAGTTCTTTTATGCATTGAAATTGTTTCTTTTGTAATCAAACCTTCTTCTTCTTCTTCTTCTTCTTCTTCTTCTTCTTCTTCTTCTTCTTTCGGCTGCTCCCGTTAGGGGTCGCCAAAGCAGATCACTCTTCTCCACACTACCCTGTCCTCTACATCTGCCTCTTTCACCCCAACTACCTCATTGGTCTTCCTCTTTTCCTTCTTCCCTGCACCTCTATCCTCAGCATTCTTCTACCAATATACTGCATGTCTCTCCTCTGCACATGTCCAAACCATCTCAACCTAGCCTCTCTCACCTGGTCTCCAAAACATCCTACATGTACCGTCCCTCTAATGAACTCATTTCTAATCCTGTCCATCCTCTTCACTTCCAATGAACATCTCAACATCTTTAACTTCACCTCCAACTCCTCCTCCTGTCTTTCCTCAAACTCCTCTTCCTGTTTTTTTTGACAACGTCTCTGTCTCTAAACCGTACAACATTGCAGGTCTCACTACAGTCCTATAAACATTCTCTTTCCCTCATGCAGAGACAGCTCTTTGTTTTGGTTTTCCTCGTGTCCCATGCTGTACATCTTTTTTTATTTGTGGAAAGTCACTATGATTCCGGGCCATTGATTCAAACTGATCCCTTAAAATGACTGTGAAATTACAATCGTTTTATAAACAACAGTTGAACAGTACTTTTGGTTAACATGGTGGATGGTTAATGGTATTTTTTCTAATGGTCTCAACCTATTTTGAACCAACCCACCTGAATCAAGTTAAAACCCTTTACTGTCCCTATACCCCGGGGAAGTGGGAAGTGTTCATTGCAGTGGTTAAGGTGTCAGGCTGCTGATTGGAAGATCACGGTTCGAGTTCCAGGTCAGTCATTTACCACTGTTGGGCTCTCGAGCAAGACAGATGAACAGAAGTCAATCTGGGGGAAAAAGTGTCTACCAGATGCTGTAAATGTAAATTTAAACGGTTCTTATTTAAACTTATTTGTTAAGTGTGATTGTTGCAACATTAGAATAGAATTAGAATGGTTTTTGCAACAAAAACAAATATCCCCCCCCCTTAAGATATACTCTAAATGTCTTTGGTAAACTTCGGGGCAGATTTCCCAGAAGAACTGCTTAACATTCCTGTCTCAAAAGAGAGAATAATTCTATTGCTCATCCCAAGGCTAACTCATTCATTCCGCCTTCAGTATCCTAGATAAGATCTAATATTAATGCTGTTTACTTTTTATTCTGTTTGTAGATCTCTTCAGCGCACTCTGAATGAGCTGAAAGAGTATCAGAAGCAGCATGATCATTACCTGCGGCAGCAGACTATGCTGGACAAGCACAAGTTAATCCAGGAAGAACAGATTCTACGCAACATCATCCACGAGACACAGATGGCCAAAGAGGCACAGCTTGGTAAGGGAGACCACCAAACACCAAATTACTGGCTTAGTTTATGTATAATCCGATGAGTAGAATTCTGCAATGTTGTCACAATGATTAGATTAAATACGGTGGCATAATGGGTGTGTCCTGCATGTTACACAGTATGAGCTTTTTTTTTTTTTTTGGCAGGAAATCACCAGATGTGTCATCTAAGTCAGCAGCAGCAGCAGCAGCAGCATAGGTTGTTTTGTCCATTTGACCTACCTGTGCGGTATCATCGAGGTGATCTGTTTGAGAATGTACACTACATCCAGGTTAGATGGAGCTGATGGTTTTATGGAATGTTGTTATTCTATATACACATTGTAACATCAGACAAATGTGATGGTTTGTCGCTGCTGGTCTACCATTTGATTTTAGGTGTGAATAGTGTTTCAGTGTGTTTGTTGTGCGTACACATGCAGTTTGGGGAAGAAGTGTCTGTAGCCGGCAGCGTGGCTCTAGTATCGGAACTAAGTGTGAACGAGAGCCGAAGTCAACAGCTGTATTCCAGTGTATCTGGTGGAGATGTGCCAGCAGTGGATTGGGGAGAAGAATCCTCTTCTGATGCTGTAAGATTTGGTTTCCTGGTCTCTTGGCACAAATGTCTGGATAAATATTGTTTATGCTCTGTCCTCATGTTCAGTCTTATTGAATGAATACGTTCCAGCTACTCTTATGAACCGATAGTCCTTCTATGTTAAATAGGAAACCCATAGTGTGCTTTGGCCGACACGTTCAGACTGTGCTCAACAATTCCCAGAAGTTCCCTCTGCTAACCAGTTGCCTACATTCTTTCTTCCCCCAGAGATTCATGAACTCGGGTAAGACAGAGACGTGTCACAAATTGCTCTAGGTTTTTCAGCTGACTCTATTTCCTGCACTTAATCTCAGTTTAACAAACCAAAAGTAAAAGTTTTTACCACATTAATGTCTATTAAAGCTAATCGTTATTTCCATCATGGTTTCATTAGGACAGCAAAATAAAAGTGTGAAAAGCTGCCCTGATATATGTAGCATGTTTATTTCCAATGCAGAATAATTATTGGTTTGTTTTATTTGATAATACTGGTGTGTATTGACTTGTAGTTTTTTTTTCTTCATCCTAGTATTTGTAGTTTATTCATTTTACATTAATTCATTTATTCATCTTCTAATCACACAACCCTCTTACCCATTCTCTCTCTCTGTGTGGATCCTAGGTGTAAGTGAATTCGGGTTAGGGGGGGGTTTTAGTGCCTGTTTCGAGTGAAAATAAGTTTATTGATTTCTGTTTCAGATTGTAAATTGTGGGCGGCACGGTGGCTTGCACGGTCGTTTCATAACAAGAAGGTCGCTGGTTCAAATCCCTGGTCAGGGTCTTTGTGTTTAGTTTGATTTTGTTTGATTGAAGAAGCTTAATTACCCATAGGAGTGAGTGAGTGAGTGTGAGTAGTTCGTTTATGTCTGATCCCGTGATTGACTGGCGACTTGTCCACGGTGTACCCCTGCCTGTCACTCTGTGAGCTGGCATAGACTCCAGCGTTCCTCCGTGACCCCGAATTGGGGAATAAGCAGTTATTCTCAGTGAGACAATTGGTGAGAAGGTTGTGTGGCAGCAAAGAATGCTTTTTTTTTTTTTTTTTTTTTAAATTACTATATATTGTAAACATTCATTCATTCATCTTCTTGCCCGCTTATTCCCAAATCCGGGGTCACGGGGGTCTGCTGCGCCTATCCCATCATAAATAGGGCGAGAGGCAGGGGTACACCCTGGACGGGTCGCCAGTCCAGCTCAGGGCAACACAAACAACCATTCACACACACATTCACTCCTATGGACAATTTGCAATCACCAATCCACCTAATCTGCGTGTTTTTGGACTGTGGGAGGAAACCGGAGTACCCGATGCAAGCGCAGGGAGAACATGCAAACTCCGCACAGAAAGATCCCGGTGCGGGATTCGAACCTGGGACCTTCTTGTTGTGAGGCGACCATGCTAACTACTACGCCTCCACGTCGCTCTTATTGTAAACATCCTGAATAAAATGTTAATGTTAATTATAACATTAAATATATGTTAAAACACCCGTCTTCAGAACAATAATTTATTTAGTGTGTTATTGGAAACACGACCCAATAGTTACATGAACATATACTGTGGTTTTTGTAGGCAATAATTGCTGAAACACATGACATCATCTTTTCTTCTCACGCTATCTGTGTCTTGCTTTATTCAGGGAAAAGATTATTCTGTATGAAAACAGGAATCCTCCAGACTTTGTTAAGACTCCAGACTGCAGCTTGAACGCTCAAACGTTACCTGGTGACCCTTTGACATCTGTAGCCTTGACCTTACAAAGAAAACAGCTACCGGATTCACATTCCGCTCAGGTTTTTTCTTCATTATTTTACTTAGAAACAAGCAAGAAAAAATAATGCTGATCAAGTGATTTTTGCAGATTGATTATATTAATTATATCACTAATTTCCATACTTAAAAAAAAAGCAAAAAAACAATGTCACTCATCAAAATTCCTACCAAATACTGCTGTTGCATATTAGGAAGATTTTTAATAAGTACATGTTTCATTGGTGGCTCTTGTACTGATCAAGGCTTTAATCGATTGCAAATACAGAAGAAGATTGTAATAATGCAATTTGGGTTATTGGTTGACTATTTTATTATACTTTATAATTTATTGAAGAAGAATGTTGATTTTAGATGATTAGTGTTGAAACTTTATTTTATAATTTGAGATCTTTATTATAACTTCTTATTTATTTATCATCTACTTGCAGATTTTCAACTTACCGTATTTCCTGGACTATAAGGCGCACATAAAATCCTTTAATTTTCTCGAAAATTGACAGCACGCCTTATAATCCGATTGTACTTTCTATGTTCATTCTGGTTGTTGAACCAATTTAATGTGGTACAAGGTGTTCAAAAAGATGTCATTGATTTTTATAAGCTATGAAGTGGTTACGGTTACTGAGTAATACTGCTTAATGCGCTTTATGTATGAAAATGTACATTCATTAATAAAGTGCCTTTATAATAAATACTGTACTTAATTAATAAAGATTAAAAAAAAAACCTGTGAAAGGTCTCACATGTACCGAAAATATATTAAGCAACCCAACCGTTTCCAACATGATTATAAATCACTATGAATTAGAATTATCTCTTAAGCCTCATATGACACCAAAGTGTAATGCAATGATTCTGATTACGTTGAATCACATTACTAAGTTAAATCTTGAATTGAAATGATATAGAAATAGATACAGCCTAGACAAACACGGACAAATGTCCATGTCTTACAGGCGATGTGTGTAATGTGAAACTATGTTTGTTGATATTCAGGTATTGCTGAAGCGTAGTAAAGGTTGGACTATGGAACAAATAGGTGCAATCCTAGCAGATACCCTGGAGAAGGTAAGAATGTACTTACTTAACTGCTTGGTATGATTACGATTGTCCCGACCTCCTTTTTGTTCCAGGTGCTTAGAAAATTTTGATTAGACAGCAAATAACTGCTCTAGAAAAACATGTTAAGAAATATTTAGGCTAATTATTGTCATACTAGCTGAGGCAGGATTAATGCTGGAGACTAGATGCAGTAGTTTTGGTCAGGTTTAAAGTTTTTTTTTTTTTTTTTTTTTTGGGAGGTGAATGTACCACGGTGGCTGGTTCAAAATGAAGCAGGCCTCTTTTGGAGAGCTCAGGGAAATGGAACACAAGCACTGCAGTGTTTGCGTCAGGCCTTGCACTCTGCGCCACCTCAGAACAAAAACGTGCCATTAGTTAACACCGCCAATTTACTGCTTCACTACGGCCTCCACCATGAAGCCCAGGAGCTCCTGCAGCAGGCTATGGACATCACTGCTACTGAGGTACACAAGATCTATTACTTCTTAGTTATTACTAATTATATAAAAGCAGAATTCCTGATAATTGTTATAGCGTTGTATTCACAAGTTAACAGTTATTTGTTCACTACATTCAGCCCCACGCTCTACTGAGCATGGTGAACGTGAAGCTCTCTCAAGGAAACCTGACCGGTGCGTTGGCCCTCTTCCGCCACGCCCTGTCTCTGGGTGGCCGTTGCACCCAGTGCCGTGTCGGCCTGCCTTTCTTGCGCTGCCTGCAGTTCTACCCGTTCCTCTACAAGCTCCAGCACCAGACCTGTCCACGTGAGTTCTGCTGCTTTTAATAAACGCTTGTAATGTTTTCATCCTGGTTTGAAGTAATGAGTCCTTTCCTAAAAAAAGAATCCCTGAATAAAAGGAAGTAAGTGTTCACTTAATTGTATATTCAGAAAATCATTTATATCTACTATTCGTTATTTGCGTTGTGTAATTCTTGCTCTAAGGGGAAGTAAAGACTACGTATTGCATCATCCACTGGTTCAGTTCTGATCTGTTTTTAGCTCTTTCTTCTCTGCACTTTATTCTTTCTTTCTGTCTCTTTTCCCCGACACTGCCATCAATGGAACCCCTCCCGTTTATCAACCTAAAGTAGAGAAATCTCTTACTCATCAATTCAACAGACTGACAAGAGCTTAAACCTTAATCTAGCCTGTTTTTTTTTTTTTTTGCAAAAGAATAACTAGGCGCACTTAAAATCCTTTCATTTTCTCAAAAATCTAATCCAAAGTGCTTTTTATATTCATTTTGGTTGTTTAATGTGTTTACTGACCTCAAACTGCTTTTATGTGGTATAAGGTGCTCGAAAATCTTTTAAAATATTAATAAAATTAAAAATGTAAAAAAAGGTTTTAGTACAACTTTTGGGACCACAAGCAAAAGTACCCTGCTTTACAAGCTCTGGATTCTCTCTCTCTCTCTCTCTCTCTCTCTCTCTCTCTCTCTCTCTCTCTCTCTCTCTCTCTCCAAGATTAGTACTGGTTCAGTCCTAGTTTAGTCTGATGTTTCTTCTAGGATGCGCACTTCTTAAAAAAATCTCCTCTACAATACTTATTACGCCATATAGCCCAAAAAATACGGTAAGACTAAGGCCTTTCTACGTGGAGTTTGCATGTTCTCCTGTGCTTACGTGGGTTTACGCCAGACACTCAAGTTTCCTCCAAGAGGTCAAAACCATGAATAAAGTCTGGGTGCTTGTATGGCGTTAAAAGAAAAAGAAATAAATAATCATTATTACGATAGACTCACGATAGGCAGATACATTTGAAATACTTATTAACACATCAATGAGGAAGTTAGAGATTGAATATGTTGTGTTGGTGTGCAGATGGTTCAGGCTGTGAGAGAGTAAAAGAAATAGAGGTAGAACACTGGGAATCCGAGGAAAGGCAAGATACCATGACTGGTTCTCCGTTAAAGGACTCGCTCCTGTTTGAGAGTAAGCTTTGCTTTATATAGGTATAATTTCAACTTGAACCAATTTCTATCCTAACCTAGATTTGTCCCCTAATATTGTCTGTCTCTTTCTGTCTCTTATACTGTTTTAGAGGTAGTAGTGGACAGTAATGGCTCAGGTGAGGCGGGTCAACCGGACAGAGCAGAAGAAGATAAAGGAGGTCTAGAAGGAGGAGAGCAGTGGCACTTGCATGAGGAGCTGATGGGAGCATTTGAAGGCGCACTGGATGTGAGTGGGAAGCGTGGAGATCTGCGAGGTATCCGTGTATTGAAGAACGACCGGGTGATGGGAACCAGTAGCGACGGTGCCTGTTTCGGGAACTGTGAGGATGATGATGGAGCAGAATGGGTAAGCGGTCTGTGTAGCTCTTAGACTCAGTTTGATTAAGCAAACTTTATACGGTATTTTGCCATTTATTAAGAAAAAAAAAAATCCTTCTTTTTTCGTTTTTGCTTTGAATTATCAGATCACGTTCCAGGTTAAGCGAATGCGAAAGCCCAAGTCAGATATTTCTGAGAGCTGGACAGGTGAAGATGAATCTTTGGCAGCAAACTCCATTCTGGAGATAAGCGGCCCAACCATTCCTTCCCCTGGACCTTCAGGTTTGTGCCATAACAACCAATCACTTTCTTTTGAGGTGCACTATTGTGTATAAAGCACTGAATATTCTTAGATCTGTGGGTTTTTGCAGGAAGGTGGAAGGACTACAGCAGTCTAGGTTGGCCAGGACCTGAGGAATGTCAGCGAACACGGCGTGTAGACCTCACCACTGTGGCAAGCACATGGCTGGCTGTGTCTGCTAAAAATATTGAGTACGCTTTACAAACGCTTTACAGAACCTTAGTACACTGTGTATAATAATAGTCCAGTTATTTGCAAATAAAAGTTGGCACCTGGATTGAACTAGGCAGAAGATCTGGGGTTGGTCTGCAGTCAGTCTGGTTTAGGTTCAGTAACAGTTTGTGTTCAAAGAATGATGTGAGCGGACTACCGGAATCTACTGAATGATTTAGGTTATTCCATCGATGGATTTTTTTTCTTCCCTGATGGCACGGACAATATTCCAAGATGACCTGGCAGGATTCATCATGGCTCAAATTGTGAACGAGTGAATCAGGGAGAATGAGACATCGTTTTTTACACATGGATTGGCCACCACAGAGTCCAGAGGCCACCTGAACCTTATTGAAAATCTTTAGGATGTACTGGAGAAGGGTTTGCACAGCAGTCAGACTCGAACCATCATCAATGCAAAGACGAGTGAAAAATGAATACAACATTGGATGGAAAAAAATCTTGTAACATTTGCAGAAGTTTATCGAAACAATGCCGCAGCTAAATCAAAACTAGTTGCTCCAACCAAATATTACAGTGTGTGCCTTTTTTTTTTTTTGTCCAGGCATTGTATGTTAGGACACGTGTTCATTTACTGCTATTTAACTCCAGTGATATTTGCATATAATGTGTTTTTTTCATTTTATGTTTCCTGTGTAGCATCACAGAACATATAGACTTTGCCACGCAGCTGCAGGAGCCCGCTGCCGAGCCAGTGTGCAATGCTAATCTACCGGCCAGCATGCACACGTTAGACCATCTGGGGGGAGTGGCCAACCGTGGCAGCATACACTACACGGGAGAGAGTCAGCTAAAAGAGGTGTGTGGGTGTGGGGTTTGGAGTGAATGAGGCATTTTGCTTAAAGACTGTATTTTATTACTAAGCGCCCATCACATGTTCAACTTTATTATGTGTACTTTATTCAGGTTCTGCAAAATTTGGGAAAAGATAAGTTTTTGCCACAGTCCTTTGAGCAAGTTGGAACCCGCTTGGCCAAAGTTTTGGAAAAGGTAAAGTTAGCTTTTCCCCACTATGTGCACATGGATGAATCAGGCAGGTTGAAGCTCTAGAAACATAATTGACAAGACATGATGTCTGACATCATGTAATCAAATCATATATAGTGCAATAATACAAACAAGGGAAAAAAACATGTATATATCGCCAGGGAAGTTCTCGATTCCTCATTTAAAATGGCTTTGCAATCCGATTCCGATGATTGCTTGAATTAAGAAAAACACAATATAATGGACAGTTTATACTGAATCAGATTTTCAAAGAAACGATGGTTCCATAAACGATGCAGGCATTTCGAGTTTGTTAGCCATTCCTATACAAACAAATTATTTCCATTTCATTCATTCATCGTCTTACCTGCGTATTCCCTAATTCGGGGTCACAGGTCTACTGGAGTCTGTCCCAGCGCACATAGGACAAGCGGCAAGGGCACACAGATAACAACCACTCACACACACACACACACACACACACACACACACACACACACACACATATATTAACTCCTATGTGCAATTTAGAATCACCAAACATGTTTTTGGACTGTCGGAGGAAACCAAAGTACTCTGAGGAAACCCACACACGCGCAGGGAGAACATGCAAACTCTGCAAGCAAAGACCACTTTTTTAATTCGTAATAATCATTTCACCGCATGTTGTACTGTATGATTATTACATGACAAATAAAATTTGAAGTCAGTAGAGCAGAGTGTTAGTCTGTATGTTTGGCTGGAGAAATCTTCTGATCTTATGTGAGCAAAAAATATATAAATTAACTAAGTGTGTGTGTCTGTCTGTCTGTGTGTCTGTCTGTGTGTCTGTCTGTGTGTCTGTCTGTGTGTCTGTCTGTGTGTCTGTCTGT
>JAOTRA010000029.1:4788054-4799905 GCA_026260255.1 Pseudolaguvia tuberculata | reverse complement strand
TATATGCACTACTATATAATATTTAGCAAAGAAATTAAACGGAGCAGAACGGAAAAATAAACAGTAAATGACAAAAAAAAAAGTGAAAGGAACAAACAGTGACTAGAGGAATTTTAGAGCTAGAACCAGAGCAGCAGCAACACAGGAAATCAGTTTTAACTCCAAAATTAACAGATGACTGTGAAATAAGAAACTGAGCTAAATTCCATGTTGTGAAACATTTCAAAATGATGATCTACTTGAATAATATTATCATTAAAAATGGCTCATATCAGTTTAAAATACAACAGCAATGCTCTTAAATCAGCATCTATATTATGGCAGAGGGGATAAAACAGCTGGCTCTCATCCCTCATGGCTTAGATATTCCATTGGTGGCTTCTGTTGTGGTGGAAACAGCAGTGTGAGTGCTCCCTGTTCGGCCAGAGAACTCTCATTTACTGACACAGTGAGACCACAATGCCGAACGGCACTGGCAACCCGCTAACCCCTCTCCTGTCTCTTCCAATCTTTTTCATCACTGCCATGCCAGGATCTCGGTGGAGGCCATGTCAGTAGTGATGCACTGCTCAGTGTCTTTGAAGCAAGGTCTTCCAAATGGTCAGCACAACTAAAGGCCCCTTAAGACCGGGTCAGTTGTGATTATTTTTGTCAGGTTTTGGCACATGTTATTAAACTTTGAAAAGAAATGGATGTGGCCACCATCTGACCCCTGACAAATCCCATTTTTTGGTTGTTTAAGGGTAATCTGGATAGACAGCTGTTTTCCCCAAGCTTTGATTTTATATTTTCCTTGTGGAGCCAAAGAAACACTATAATAAACAAGAAACAAATAATTAAGAAACAAATAATTTATCCTTGTCAGTATTTATTAAATAAATGTAGCTACATACATATTTTAATGAAACTATTCAGTATTCACTAATTATAGAATAAGTACAGCTGTGGCAGGATGAATGTTTGTGATTGATGTCAAATTAAATAAACCTATAAGCAAAATAATAACTTGAGTACAATTCAGACAAAAACATAAACAAAAACAGGACCGGCACTAAGGATACACTGGTTTATGCCACCCTATTGGCTGTTTAAACTCACCAATCTGCCTAATGTACATGTTTTTGTACTGTGAGAGGAAACCAAAGTACCGGTAAGAAACCCACGCAGAGAGAACATGCAATATCTGCACAGAAAGATCGCCGACCCGGGAATCGAACCCGGGACCTTCTTTTTGTGAGACGATCGTGTTAACCAGTATGCCATCAAAAAATAGATATATAATGTATAAAATTAAGAAGGTTCTAGGTTTGATTCCCTGGCAAGTAATATTTCTGTGCATACTTGCATGTCCTCCCGTACTGTATCTTTTTAGGCTGTACCTCTACCCTTTGCACCGTGTGTTCTGGGATAGGCTCCAGCAGACCCCTATGACTTCGAAATAGGGAATTTTAAAAATGAATGGATGAATAAACAATATATAATGTTATAAACTACATTTGATAAATATTTATACAGTCAGTTTGTATAAAAACAGGACATTTGGACAACCAGTGACAAAAACGGCTGCAGAGAACCACAGAAAAGAAATAATAAACACTTTATATTTGAAATATCGGTGGGTCGGTCGATTCTCAATTGTCCATAGGAGTGAATGTGTGTGTGAATGGTTGTTTGTTTATGTGTGGCCCTGAGATGGACTGGCAACCCGTGCTGGGAAAGGCGCAGCAGACCCCCGTGACCCTGAATTTGGGAATAAGCGGGTAGGAAGATGAATGAATGAATGTTGTCAATAACTATCATTTAAAATTGAGCTATAATTGAAATTTGGGGACAGTGGTGGCTCTAAACCAGAGATATTAACAGGATTATGTTAATAGTGCTAGTGAGGCAGTGGTGGCTCAATGGTCAATGTGCTGAGTTGTTGATTGGAAGACCAGTAAGACCTGGGTTCAAGCCCCACCACCACCATCACCACCAAGAAGTCTGCCACTGTTGGGTCCTTGAGCAAGATCCTTAACCCTTCCTGTTCCAGGGGGCGCTGTACAATAGCTCTGACCCCCAACTTACTGAGATGGGGATATGAAAAAATAAAAATTTCCCTCATGGGATCAATAAAGTATATCAAATAAATAAAAAAAATAAAATAAAAAAACCTACAGCATCTGAGTGCTATAAACAGAGATCTCTATCGCTAGTATGTGTTTGCCCCTCTCAACAAGATGCCATTCGATCTGTATGTTGTGTTGTTGCTTACTACTGATCCATTGTGCTAGAATCTGGCTGTACATGGACGTCTGTTGCTAAGCATCAGCCGCAATGCCAAATGAAAAAAAAAAGGCGGTGTCAACTCTGCTTTTTAATGACAAATGTGTTAGGGTCCTCTACATAGAGTAAATACCTGGTTATGGGGTAGGTGCAATGATATCCCAGGGTTAAGTACATTGTGGGAGTTAATGGACAAAGAAAATAGGACCTTCCTGCCCGTGTTATTGTATTTTTAGTGCCAGCGAGTTAATGGACCATATAATCTAACAATAAAAAGAAAAAAGTGTGTTAAGTAAAAATTCTTTTATAGTTTATATAATACAGTAAGGGGAAAGAAACCTCTTCAGGGTATGTATTCACTAAAAAACAGTGAGTAATAAATAAAGCATGTTTTTTTTCTTTTTCTTTAAGCCTGAAGAACAAATACTTCATTAACTT
Organism: Pseudolaguvia tuberculata; assembly: GCA_026260255.1. Lineage (NCBI taxonomy): Eukaryota > Metazoa > Chordata > Actinopteri > Siluriformes > Sisoridae > Pseudolaguvia > Pseudolaguvia tuberculata. The sequence continues at coordinate 4,797,202 of JAOTRA010000029.1, read as the reverse complement.
TCAGCAAAATATGGTATTTTCTATATTTCTCAGATTTTAAAACGCAGAAATGCATTAATTCATCTTCTTATTCCCTAATTCGGGGTCACGGGGGTCTGCTGGTGCCTATCCCAGCGCACATAGAGCGAAAGGCAGGGGGTACACCCTGGACACACATTCACTATGGACAATTTAGAATCACCAATCGACCTAATCTGCATGTTTTTGCCCAGGGATCGAACCCAGGACCTTCTTGTTATTCTTCTTGCAATGTATGCAATTTAGAATCACCAATAGACCTAATCTGCATAGGATGAGAGGCAGGGTTACACCCTGGACAGGTCACCGGTCCATCTCAGGGCAACACATATACAAACAACTATTCACACACACATTCACTCCTATGGACAATTTACAATCACCAATCCACCTCATCTGCATGTTTTTGCCCGGTGATCAAACCCGGGACCTTATTGTTATTCTTCTTGAAATGTGTGTGTATTGAAATGACTGAGTTTTGCACAAAATATATGGGCCTATTTTTTACACCGTAATATCTCTTCCCTCTTTTTTTTTGTGATATCTGTATAGTTCCTTGCAATGCCAGAGGCTCTTTATTTGTGACTCCTCTTCTGGTTCTTTGAAGATGGTGAGATTATGCACTGCATGAAAAGGCTCAACCACCCACCAAACCACCCACCCGACACCAAATGCATAACCTTGTCACGACAGATAGGCTTTTTACTATGCCAAGTCATCACCTCCGTTTTACTTCATCATTGCCATCTGGAAAGTGTAGCCTGCTATGCTGCCTCAGAGCTCACGCTATGCTCACGTGATCCTGTTATGACACTGATCGTCTCTAACCATCTCTTTCCCTAACCTTTTGCAATGATTCATCACTGAGCCAACTTTTTATTTATATATTTATTTATTGTTTTAAAGGTTAGCACTAGGTTAGCACTTAGGTATTTGTATGGATCTATCAGTCTAGTTCTGAAAAGCATTCAGGATGTTCCTGTACAACGAAGCCTTGAACACACTGTTTCTGCTTCCTTATGAAACTTCCATAAAGCGATTGAAGCGATTGCTGAAATAAAACTCAATCTGACATTTTTATGTAACCATTTTATCACTGAAATGCCTTTTCTCAGGTTCTCATGTTTGCTCAGTTTTTTTTATCACCTTATTAATAATCATTCAATCATTTATTCATCTTCTTACCCACTTATTCCCTAATTCGGGGTCACAGGGGTTTGCTGGTGCCAATCCCAGCGCACATAGGCCAAGAGGCAGGGACAGGTGCAATCTGGACGGGTCTGCCAGTCCATCGCTGGGCACAAATAGACAAACAACCATTCACACACACATTCACTGCAATGGGAAATTTAGAATCACCAATCAACCTAATGTACATGTTTTTAAATTGGCGGAGGAAACCGGAGTACGCGGAGGAAACCCACGCAAGCGGTGGGGGAACATGCAAACTCCACACAGAAAGATCCCCAGCCCGTGATTCAAACCCGTGAGCTTCTCCACTACCATGCCCAATTCTAGTACATTCATTCATTCATTCATTCATTCATTCATTCATTCATTCATTCATCTTCTTACTCGCTTATTCCCTAATTCAGGGTCAAGGGTGTCTGCTGCGCCTGGACGGGTCGCCAATCCGTCTCAGGGCAACACATAGATAAACAACCATTCACACACACACACATTCACTCGTATGGAAAATTTACAATCACCAATTCACCTAATCTGCATGTTTTTGGACTGTGAGAGGAAACCGGAGTTCCCAGAGGCCGTGATCTTCTTGTTGTGAGGCGACCGTGCTAACCACTACAGTTATGGGTTATTAACTGGGCTGATACTTGGGCCATTGTCGGAAGTCCAGACTTGGTTCACACTAGGATTGTAATTTATTGCGGAATGTAAGCCAAGCAAAAGCTGGTTGTGTGGGCTGGAGCGGGGTTAAAGAAGGATTGCTATGTGGAGTGTATCATAATGCCGGAGAAATATTTACTTTTACATTGTTTTTCTTTTTTTCTTTTTTTACATACTTTACTCAGTAAAACAAACAAACAACTGAATGCCAGACTCATTAATATTCAGCTTGGCATTCATGCCGTGGCTGGCAGTGATTATTCATGGTTAGAAATGGGCTAAACAGGATATGAGGTTTATTTACGTTCATGCAGGCAGGTGATCTGTGATTTAGAAAGGGAGCATTGCTTACAAATGTGCACACGTCCATATTTATTAGTCATGATATTTTTGAGGTGTATTCATTTAGGTTTTTGAGTGTATTAAGAGTAAGTATCCTCCTGGTCTTTGTAGAAGAGCAAGAAGGATGATTTTGGTAACATAGACTGACTATAGTTGTACAGAAATAAATATTAGTGCTTGAAAAACTATTTTGAATAAATAGTTTGGTTCTGAACATCAGCAAAACTGGCGGTTTGTGCAAACCAAATGAATCTTTAAACCCTGTTGTGTTTTTTTTTTTAGCTTCTGTCAGACATTTATCTCTTAAATTAATTGCCTGATCAAGCAGCAGTGCCCATGCATCACTGCGCTGCCACAGCTTTACTGTGCAGTCGAACTGTGCTCAGCATTTACTGTGCAGTTAAAACTAGTCACCTACTTTTAGCTTAATGCCTAAAATCTATACCGTTAAAAAGCTGCAGCACTTCAATCTATATATACCTTTTTTTTTATCCTTCGCCTGCTCTCATTAGGAGTTTCCACAGCGGTTCACTCCCGTGATCCGCACATTCGACTTGGTGGGGTTTTATGCTGGTTAACTTTCCTAACGCAACCCTTCCATTTACCCGGGTTTGGGACCGGCACTAAGGCAGGGATTTTATGGCCAATTTGGACTCACCAATACGCTTAATGTACATGTTTTTGGACTGTAAGAGGAAACCAGAGTACCCGGGGGAAACCCATGCAAGCGCGGGGAGAACATGCAAACTCTGCACAGAAAGACCCCAGACCTGGAAATCAAACCCGGGACCTTGTCGTTTTGAGGCAACCGTGCTAACCACTACGCCACCGCGTGCCCTAATCTATATATACACTATATGGCCAAAAGCTTTGGTCACCTGATCCATATGTAGTTTCTCTCCATCTGTTGCTACAAAGATGGAAGCACACAGTCTAGAATGATTTTGTTGTTCCATTTGTATTATCCCTTCACTAGAACTATAAGACTCCAACACTGTTACAGCATGACAATGACCCTAAGCACAAAACCCCTGACCTCCATCATCACATTTGTTGTTATTAGAGAGAAAAATCCATAGGTGTTGGGCGCAAAGTTCTGATATTAACACTACTGACCAACTTTGGGATGAACTACTAATTAAGGACAGTTTAACTCAATGGTTAAGGTGCCGAGTTGTTGATCGGAAGACCTGGGTTCAAGCTTCACCACTGCCAAGGAAGAACAGGCCTCAAATTGGGTCCTTGAGCAAGACCCTTAACCCTTCCTGCTCCATATCTGTACAATAGCTGTCCCTGTGCTCTGACCCCTAACTTACTAAGACGGAATATGCGAAAATCTAGAATTTCCCTCATGGGATCAATAAAGTATATCAAATAAAAATTTTAATTAAAATTAAATTCAAGTTAGACATTGGAGTGGAAAGTCTTACTAGAGTGGATTAATCAAATAGCAAAATGGGAATAAATCTGGAATATTAATTTATTCATCTTCTTATCCACTTATTCCTTAATTCGGGGTCACGGGTGTCTGCTTCACATAGGGCAAGAGGCAGGGGTCAGATCGCAAGTCCATTGCAGGGCAACACATAGACAAACAACCACTCACACACACATTCACTCCTATGGGCTATTTAGATTCGCCAATCAACCTAATATACATGTTTTTGGACGGTGGGAGGTGACCGGAATACCCGGAGGAAACCCAAGCAAGCGGGGGAGAACATGTTGTGAGGCGTGTGCTAACCACGCATTTATTATAATAATTTCAGAGAACGAAGAGAGTATCTAGGATATCATACTGTAGTGGAGTAAGGAGACTGGAGCAGAAGGAAGTCTTTACTCTGCATTGTGGCCGCAGGAAATATGGTTCAAATCTGAATCATGCCAGTTCTTTTTGGGGCCTCGTGGCCCAATGGATAAGGCCTCAGCTTTCGGAGCTGAGGATTATAGGTTCAAGTCCTGTCTGAGCCAATAGATGGTTAGCTTTGTAAATGGCTCAGCCCTTTTAGGGGTGACGCGGTGGTGTAGTGGTAAGCACAGTCGCCTCACGACAAGAAGGTCCTGGTTTCGATTCCCAGGCCTGACCGGGTCAGGGATCCTTTAGTGCATGCTCTCGCTGCGTATGCTTGGGTTTTCTCCAGGTACTCCGGTTTCCTCCCACAGTATAAAAAGATTAGGATGTAGGTTGATTGGAGATTCATAGGAGTGAATGTGTGTGTGAGTGGTTGTTCATCAATGTGTGGCCTTGCGATGGACTGGCGATCTGTCTAGGGTGTACACATGCCTCTCGCCCTAAGTTCGATGGGACCCCGGTGATCCCAAATTAGGGAATAAGCGGGTAAAATGATGAATGAATGAATGACTACAATACATTTATTACCTGTGTACGGAAAACACAAAAACACATGTAATTCTCTAACTGTGAGGACTTGCCAGGCATGTGCTGTCAAAGAGTTTGGAGTTCTCTATCGACCATTATATCTAGGAGTCATTCTGTCATATCATATTATGTTAATTTACACCGGTAAAGTTTCATTTCTATCAACATCATAGTACGTTCCTACCAAACACATGATCATTTTCTCAGTTAGCACTAATCCGTTCGCACCCGTGTCCTGGAACATTACATTCTAGTCTAGGCACACAAACAATTCAAAGCCAGAGACTAATATGAAAAAGTCTAACGGGAACCGTAGATTCCATTTATTATTCCGCATTAATCAAAGCTAAGCAGAGCGGCGACGCTAGTTTGCATGTGTTTGTAAGTGTGTGAATGTGTGCGCAGAAGCGTAAAAGCGAGAAAAAAGGAGACAGGCAGCGATGATGGGAGCAAATGAATTTTAAATGAATTTAAGTGTCATGACCAAATGAAAAGGAAATTCAGTGAATCATTTGGACATGTGTCCGGTGCATTAGTCATCATCAGTAAAAACATACAAATCCATTAAAATAAAAAAGATTAATTCAAAGTGTCGCAGGACGTCAGCACAGGGTATTTGAAATGACCTTTAAATAAATCTTCTCACAAGAAGAAAGCAGAGGAGAACTGGGCAAGCGGTAGTGATGTGCATACATGTTGATTGGCTGTCATTACTTCCCCAGTCTCTGCAATCTTGGCACCTTGGAGCTTTCATGAAGATGTGTATGTGTAATGGCAAAGCAGAATGACAGCCCTACAAAACTGGGGCAGGATAAGTAGAAGCCTGTGCACAATGTTTTTAAATCACAGGGGTAAAAAAAAAAAGATGGGATTGGATCCTAAATAGGGATGGAAAATACTCCCAGAAGAATGAGCTAATAGAGTTGTGTGAATTTATAGGTAGAAGGCACACAGAGAAGGACAAATAGGCTTTCTTGTTTTCTTATGAGGGGCTTGCATAGAATGACAGATGGTTCATTCGTTTAACTGATTGAAACCCACTGGCAACAGGCGACATCACAGTGTACACCTTTTTACATGGAATATGTTATGCAGATTTAAGGATTTATAGACCAGATGAACGTGTATGCATACTTTTGTTAATGTAGCAGGTTTATGAGTTATAAAATAACCATAAATAATCCAGATATTATTTTTTCAAATTAGATTATAACAGAAAACTCCCACTGCGATGGACTGGCAACCTGTCCAGGGTGTACCCCTGCCTCTGGCCCTATGTGAGTTGGGATAGGCACCAGCAAACCCGCATGACCCCGAATTAGGGAATAAGCGGGTAATAAGATGAATGAATGAATGAATGAATGAATGAAACAAACTCAGAGTACCTGGAGGAAATCCATGCAAGCGTGGGGAGAACATGCAAACTCTGCACAGAAAGATCCCCGGGAATTGAACCCAGGACTTTCTAGTTGTGAGGCTACCGCTTTTATATACATATTTATGTTTTTATATACTGTGGAGGGAAAGCAGATAAAACCTACACAACACATGCAAACTCTGCACAGAACGACCCCTTGCCCTTGCCAGGAAACCGAAGCCTTTTACACGTGAAGCGATTGTACTATCCACTACGCTACCACATTGCCATCCTCAAAAATGACATAATTCATCATTGAATGCTGTTATTACAATTTCCTTGTAAAAATATTCTAGTAATGGGAACATATCTAGGTATATCAATGGGATCTCCTGTGTAGATCAATTCTTCCACAGGATTTCGCTAAAATCTATATCTGGACTTTCAAAGCCCTTTCAAAAGCACTGATCATAGTCCTTCCTGTTCCTACGAGCAATATTATGCCTAAAATGTCAACTTTTCCAATTAATAATTCTTTTTTAAATTTTGTTACTGATTATGCAGTAGGCTAAATATACAGCTTTGATTAGCATGGTGTAAATCAATAAATCATTTTGCATACTAGGTAACTTTCTACGTTGCCTATGTCATGAGCCAACCCTGAAGACACGGACCATTTTTATTTAATTTATTTACAAACCTGCCTCTTGTATAACACCCATAGGATGTTAGTGTTTATAGAGTATAAGATTGAGTATTCTAAATCTTAACATACTTCCTCTTCTTCTGCCACTTTTCCGGGACCAGGTCGCGGGACCAGCAGTTTAAGCAGAGATGCCCAGACATCCCTCTCCCTACACACTTTCTCCAGCTTTTCCGGGGTAACTCCAAGGTGTTCTCAGGCCAGCCGAAGGACATAGTCCCTCCGGAGAGTTTTAGGAGAAGTTTTCCAGACACACATACACACTCATTCATTGATCATTTCTGTTCTAACCCGAATAAGGATGGGTTCCCTATTGAGTTTGGTTCCGCTCAAGGTTTTTTCCTAATCCCACTCTAGGGAAAATTTCCTTGCCACCATTGCCCCGGCTTGCTCATCAGGGACAAACTATCAGAATTATCATTCATTCTGTAAATCTGCTGTGAGGCAATGACTGTTGTAAAAAGAGGAGGAGGCGCCGAGGAAGACCAAGGAGTCTTTACAACCTTTTCTTCTTTAAGTTAATGAAAACACAGGTTTGTGTTTTTCAACTTAACGACTCTTTTTAAGAGTAATGCTAAATCCCATATGCGTGAGTTGTGTGAGTAATTATTTATTGAGCACATTCTATACGAGCCATTTGCTTTACAGAATTACAGGATATTTTTTTTTGTCCTTTGGCTGCTTCCGTTAAGAGTTTCCACAACAATTCACTCCTGTGAGCCGCACAATCGACTTGGCGGGGTTTTATGCTGGATGCCCTTCCTAACGCAACCCTCTCATTTATCCGGGTTTGGGACCGGCACTAAGGTTGCACCCTAATGGCTGGGACTTTATGGCCAATTTATACTCACCAATCCACCTAATGTACATGTTTTGAACAGTGGGAAGAAACCCACGCATGCACGGGGAGAACATGCAAACTCTGTACAGAGTTTGGGACCTGGGAATCGAACCCGGGACCTTCTTGTTGTGAGGCAACCGTGCTATCCACTATGCCACAGTGAATTACAGGATAAACAATCATATTACAGTACACATTAATTGAGAAACTAGGAGCTTCTAATCAGTCAGAAGAACTAATCAGAAAGCAGCCTATAATTAACACATTTTAAGATTTAAATCGGATTTACCCAGTGATTTTAACACCCCCCGTTATACGCACATCCCCGTGACTTGGCACGGTTTTACGCTGGATGTCCTAAATTAAAAAAAAATATTTGATCCCAAATTCTTGCATTTCACATATCCCATCTTAGTAAGTTGGGGGTCAGATCACAGGGTCAGCTATTGTACAGCGTCCCTGGAGCAGGAAGGGCTGAGGATCTTGATCAGGGACCCAACATTGGTGGATTTGAGCCTAGGTCTTTCTTGGAGGTGGGGCTTGAACCCAGGTCTTTCCAGTCTTCTAATCAGCAACTTAGCATCTTAACCATTGAGCCACCACTGCCTCACTGGCACTGGCTTCCGCCTAGCATACATGTTTTTGAATAGCATAATCCTGTTAATATCTCTTGTCTTTTAGGGCTAATCTGTTTTTTTCCACCACTGAAATTGGAAATTGGAAAACAAATTTTAGACACCCGTCAAACCAAGAACCAATTAGAGCAATTAATGGTGCAATTAGGGGTTTCCTGTTTGTTTTTGAGGCATTGTTCTGTGACATTGTGATCATTTGCATCCAGTCTAACAATCAAAAATGAGTGTAAACAGGAAACTTTCAAATAAATGTTTTTTTAATGAAGTATAATTCTTCAATTAGGTTTTATATTCCACCTTATGAACCAAACACAAGTGCACTCTGATGGTCTCTTGATAGTTTCGATTGACGCCGAAAGGGGGGTAACTTATTGGAAAGTGTATTAATGTGCAGAACATTCATTCGTTCATCTTCTTACCCGCTTATTCACGAATCCGGGGCCACGGGGGTCTGCTGCGCCCATCCCAGCACACATAGGGTGAGAGGACGGGTTGCCAGTCCATTCCAGAGCAACACATAGACAAACAACCATTAATACACACATTCACTCCTATGGACAATTTACAATCACCAATCCACCTAATAATGTTTTTGGACTGTGGGAGGCAACCGGAGCAGCAGGAGGAAACCCACGCAAGCGCCGGGAGAACATGCAAACTCTGCACAGAAAGATCCCAACCCGGGTTTCGAACCCAGGACTTTCTTGTTGTGAGGCAACTGTGCTAGCTACGCAACCGCGCCACCCTGTGCAGAACATGACAAGTAGTAAAAAAAATATATACATATATATAGTCAAACTGTTGAACTTGTGACTTTAGAGGCAGCCTACAGAGAGAAGGCAAAAAAAAATCTATATTCGCTCACAGCGTTCTTAGCTCAGTTTTCGTTTCTTTAACAGAAGAAAAGAAGCAGCTTCCATTTACAATTAGGTCTGTCACATGCTCTTTGTGTGTGTGTATGTGTGTGTGTGTGTGTGTGTGTGTGTGTGTGTGTGTGTGTGTGTGTGTGTGTGTGTGTGTGTGT
>JAOTRA010000029.1:4758169-4771289 GCA_026260255.1 Pseudolaguvia tuberculata | reverse complement strand
AGAGAGAGAGAGAGAGAGAGAGAGAGAGAGAGAGAGAGAGAGAGAGAGAGAGAGAGAGAGAGAGAGAGAGAAGTGGGGGGGGCATTTGCAGATTTCTTGAATACACTGAATAGCCATCATATGTTATGCAATATACTATAAGAAGACGGCACCCTAGACAAGTGTGTACTTAATTTGCTTAGAAATTATGTTAAAAAGCCTTTCGGGAAATAAAGGGTACAAATATTATTGATTTTCTTTAAAATAACCTGATGTAATCTGAATATGAAAATAGTAAATAGTAACATGCATATTGTATCTTCTCCCTGGAAACATCATCCACATGGCAAATCTAAGATAGAGTTTACATTCGGCAGCATTATTCAGCATCTTCCCGTCTGGAATCTAGAATACGCACCCAACACAGACAGACACACACACCCAACAGATACATTTATGCTGAATATTCCGGACTCACTGGGTTTTTTATTTCTTTCTCATAAATCTACCCTGAATCCTGACTTAGTGCACTTAGTTAAAAAAAAAAGCTTCCTTACCAGAAATGTCATGCAGAAAATTCTAATTTTGGCAGGTCCATTCTGCTGGGGCGCTGTTCAGATCCAAACTGGGCCGGTGATCCAGAGAGGCACTAAAGAGGCCTTTGAAGAAGAAAAAACAATTCCTAAAGAGGAGCTGAGGCACGTTCAGGAGGCAAAATGGGAGCAGCTGCAATTCTGCAAACACACGTGATCCTGACCCAGGTACAGGCAGCCATGTAAACAGGAAAAGACCGGCTCCCTCTGTTTCAAATACATGCTGTATCTACCGAAGCGAGAGCACAAGTGAGGAAAAGGAAGCTGAAATGGGAGGGGTAGCTGCTGTGCAAGGTGGAGGGAGGAGCACTGGTGCATCAGAGATCGAGGTTGAGATGGAGAAGGAAAGAGAGACAGAGAGAGAGAGAGAGAGAGGAAAGGGTGGGGGTTGTTCAGGTCGAGAGAAAGATGGGGAGTTTGCTGAAGATTGAGAAGCTGAAAGATAGAAGAGAAGGGGAAATCTGCAAAATGCCCAAATCAGAGTCGGTTCTACTAATGAAATTCTGTCATTTGTCTGAGTGACTGCAGTAGGTGATAAAAATAGAGCGATAACGAGAGAAAGAGAGTGTGGTAGCAAGGAACAGATGTGTGTCATAACCATATGGGTTAATTGAGAGATGAATATACCTCCATAAAGTGTGTCCTCCCTCCTACATCACTGTCTCAGTATGGCTTGATTAATGCGGTGCTTTCATGCAAGGCACAGTACATGTCAAAATCATGCCTAGGCTTGAGTATGACAAACAGACGACTCAGACAGGGAAACAGGCAGAGAACAACAACAACGAACCACGAGAGTGAAAGAAAAACAGGTTAAGCTCGGGCTTCACTGTGACAGACTGTGCCCAAGTTGACGTTCTGTCTATTGCATTGTAAACCAAAAGGTCAGTCTACTCTGCAAGGACTTGTCTTGTGGGGATATAATCAGGTCTAAATCCCTGGCAAGTCTTTTCCCCATTATTCTCAACAACAAAAAACGGCAAGCGAGGCAGATAGAAGGTTGAGCGAGATTACTATGGATAACTGAGTTGGCGCGGACAGAATGGAAAAGTCTGGTGACGAACAGGAAGTGTGGGAGCCGTTCAGTAGCAAAGAAGAAAGCCAAGATCCCTCGCTGCAAGGAAAGGGGGAAGGGAAGGATGGGTGCGAATAGAGAACACTCCGTGCAAGGGATTTATCTTTATATAAGCCTAGTAAAAGCAGATGAAGCTTTTGTGTAAATGAGTGTATCAGCGCCATTGTTGACGGTAAAGCTAAAATACGAATGAATGGCAGGTCAAATGTATAGTATGTGGTTTCTAGTGTCAGTAATCTTTCTACTGCTAATGCTGTGTTTTAAAATCAGATTATTTTAATGCGTCAGACTAGCAGACTACCAAAAGGACATACATCAAAATAAATTGCATAATAACATAATAATAATCTAAGGGGGTATGGTCAGTGGTTAGTACATTTTTAAAAGAAGATTTGCATGTTCTCCCCATTCTTGCATGTGGGTTTCCTCCGGGTACTCCGGTTTCTTCCCACATTCCAAAAACATATAGATGAGGTGGATGGGTGATTGTAAATTGTCCATAGGAGTGAAAGTGTGTGTGAATGGTTGTTTGTCTATGTGTTGGACTGACGACCTGTCCAGGGTGTACCCCCGCCTCTCGCCCTATGTATACTGTCATAGGCTCCAGCAGACCCCTGTGACCCCGAATTAGGGAATAAGCGGGTAAGAAGTGGAATGAATAAACGTGAAAAGCAACAACAAAAGTTTACACTTCGTTAAAGGTTATAACAGATCTCTAAGTTGGAAGCTGTATGGAATCAAAGAAATGTACCCAACCTCTGAATATAACAAAACAACAAGAATAATATTATTATAGATTTTTCTAGGCTTGGAGAAATAGACTTGAACGCAAGACATATGTTTGCAGGACTGAGCTGGTAGAAATAGGATTAAATGTCAGAGCCACTAATGTCACTACTGGTAAACTTGGACATTGGACCCAAATACGTTATGTCCTCAAGCAATTCTGAAAAAGATGATACAGCTTTAGTTCCATCTATCTTTGGGGACCCAATGAGCTCTTTATTCTATCCACTTTACATTATAAACGTATATATTGAATCAAACTTGTATAAGCAAACAAAATCAATTTATAATAAACAGAATAAACAAACATTTAATTCTTTTAGGGAAAACTTTATCTTTGCTAAGTGATTCATTAGCGTTTAGTTTTTTCGTCAATTCTGCCAAAATAGAATTACAATTAAATATTTGTGTTAATAAGGTGTTGTTATTTCCTCCTGAAAACACAAGTATATTTAAGTTTGATTTAGCATTGAAGGTCTAATCTATTTATAAGTATAATGTATAGAAGAAAAGATGAGCAAGCCAGACGTAAGGACATAAGGTCTGCTGCAATGTCTTTATATGTCAATAACGAAATGATGAAAAGTCAGAATGTCATCGCTAAAGCACAAGACTCACTCCCACTAAAGACCAGATGCTTATTATTAACAACCACTTTTTTCCCATAAACCCTCCAAACAAGTGGTTGACCTTGTGGTGGCTCAATGGTTAATGTGCCGGGTATTGATCGGTAGACCAGGAAGACCTGGGTCATTCATCTGTTTATCATTCATTCTGTAAAGCTGCTTTAAAATCGAATTGAATTGAATAGCCCCACCTCTGCCACCGTTGGGTCCTTGAGCAAGACCTTGTACAATAGTTGACACTGCGCTACGACCCCCAAATTACTGTAGGGAAGTGGTAGCCTAGGGGTTAAAGTGTTGGACTAATACCAGAAGGACAGGGGTTTGATTCCCACCTCCACCAAACAACCAGTGTGGGCCCTTGAGCATGACCCTTAGCCCACAATTGCTTGGTTGTAAAAAAAAATAATAATAAAGAGACCAAATGGAAGTTGCTCTGAATAAGAGCGTCTGCCAATCTGTAGCTGTAAGTGTCTGGATAATATTAAAGTCCTTTTAAGGTATAATCCTTTAATTATTTAATAAAGAAGCATTTTCTAAAATTGTAATGTTCCTGCTTCCTGCAAATTTAAATTAGCTTTTTGTTAGCTGCACCCCTTGACTGAATTGATTTGGTTAATGTTGTTGGACTGTGGGACTCTGTGGCGTTATTCATTCAGAATGGTATGTCGCATTCACAGCACTTCAGGGATATTGACCAGGAAGTACAAAGACCGGAAGCACATAAACAGGGAGAATAATGGTGTGACTATGTGATGCAGCATCTCATTCATTTAAGGGACTAAAGTTACATGTGTAACCATAGAACCGTAAACTTGAGTCAAATGCTATGAGAAGTGCGCAAGATGCTATCCGATAAGCCGAGCATAAGTAGAGTTCATGCAAGTCACTTTTTTAATTTTTGTGATAGCATGCTTGAAGGATAACCCCACCAAAACACATATCTGTTAGCTGGGTCTACGAGGTTCATAACTTTGATCCACTACCCGGTGCGAGAAGGACGGTGGGGTCTTATAGGTAAGAGCAATGGCCTCGACTGCACACCTGCTCATCATCTCTTTGAAGGCTGGAAACCCCATCCTAGCTGCTTCAAAATAGACCAACTGATCTGGTCTTTTCCATTCCAGTAGGTTATGGTCCATGTCTGAAAAAGGTGGAGAACAGGGGGTCTGCAGCACTATAGGGCCTGGTCAAGACTTCAGTTGCCATGCAGGTCTGAGCCTTCATGCCCCATGAAGAAAATGGTTAACCAGTTGTTAGCCCATGGTTGCTACAGTCAGTATATAAATATGCATTGTTAACACCAAACCCTTGAATCGTTGCCTGAACTTCAACTGAAAATGTTTTCAGGATTTTTAAGCTGAAACTGAATGAACTCTATGGTGGTGCGGCGGCTTAACGGTTAGCTCGGTCGTCTCACAACAAGAAGAGATGTGAATGTTACATGGGTTTCCTCTGGGTACTCCGGTTTCCTCCCACAGTCCATTAGGTTGATTATTGAGTCTAAATTAGCTATAGACATGAGTGTTAATGTGTGTGATTGTTTGTCCATGTGTAGCCCTGAAATGGACTGATGACCTGTCCAAGGTGTACCCCTGCCTCTCGATTTATGTGAGCTGGGATTGGCTTGTGACCCCAAGTTAGGGAATAAGCGGGTAAGAAGATGAATGAATGAATGAATGAATGAATGAATGAATGAATATTACTGTATCTAATAAAATTTGTTTTAAATAAGCTACATTTGTCCACATCGAAAAAGAAATTTCCAGGCCCTATTTATTAATTGTTTTGTGGTAGCTTGTTCCATGTTCAAATGAATAGAAAGAAGTCTGAGCTAGTTTTTGGTATTCTGTGATGCACTTGCATCTGTTGTAATGTGGAGTTTGCTGCTGAAGGATTGAGGGGAAGCTTTATATTATCCTTGACATTTTTATGGACTGTTGATGCATCAACAGGCTCCTTATGCAGTGTCTGGGCCTATTGCACTCTTATTTAAGAATTCCTGCTAACCTTGCACACAAGGTCTTGCACTGCATTTTTGCCTGCTTGTTTAAGTCTCTTACATACAATAAAAAGCACCCAAATAAACACAATAAAGAAAAAGCAATAGTATGACCCATTAGGTTTAACAGAAAAACCTGAAATTGTGAATTGTAAGCATTTCTTTGTGCAACTGCTTTATTTTGGTTTTGATCCATTATATTAATATCCAGTCGTCTAAGTCACATCTAGACATGCTGAGAGTAATTGCATTTGGACATTGGATGTTACTGATACAGATTTGCTTCCAAAGAGATTTTGCTTGCTGTTTTCCCAAGCGTCTACCAAACCTCTCAGGTACTGACATCCAGCCGTTGGTGGCAAATGACTAACTACATCAAAGCGCTGCTTTAATCAAACTTAGCTTTTAATCCTGCCATTTATTTTAATGAGTCTGGCTAGGAGAAAAGAAAATAAATTTTTTCTCTCTGGATGCCTTTTGAGTGGCAGATTCAGGATGTTTATGAGATTTCTGTGTAGAAAGATATGGAGAAATTTCATTTTGTTTATACCCTAAAGAATTCTCATTGTCTGTCATCTATGCAGAGCTGCCCTGACTTTGGTTCGAGGCTGTCTAATTTTCAACTCGTGACACGGGGAGTCTGTACAATACTGGAAAAAAAAAAACGATCCAGTCTACATCAAAGCCAAAATTGAACACATCTGTCTCCTCCTGCTACTTTCTTGCAGATGCTATGTGAGCTCACAAAATACAAACAATAGAGGAACAGACAGTTGTAACCCAGGATAGGGTTTTGAACAGGAAGCAACACACTTATAGAAATTATTAAGCTACCCGGAAGATATATAGGCTTCTGCAGTGCCATAAATCTTAAATACAGCAGCGCCACCCAAAACTGCAGAACTTATTAAATAAAATGAAAAGTAATTAGTGCTCAAGTATATAAATACTCTACAAAATGTGCGAAGTAAATATAGCATAACAAATAGAGAGAGAGAGAGAGAGAGAGAGAGAGAGAGTGTGTCCAGTGAGCAATGAAAATCAATCTGCTTTGATGACCCTAAAAAAGAAATGTACTTTACTGAAACCCCTCATCAGTTAGAATAGTGGGGCACACTTCCCGAGGAACCCCACCAGGTCTCAAGAACAAGACATCAGTTGCCATGCAGGTTCAAGCCCTCATGCTCATAACCAGTGGTTAACCCATGGTTTCTACAGTTAGTATATAAATATGCATTGTTAACGCCAGACCCTTGAAACGTTGCCTGAACTTTAACTGGAAAAGTTTTCAGGATTTTTAAACTGAAACTGAATGAACGCCATGGCGGTGCGGTGGCTTAACGGTTAGCTCGGTCGTCTCACAACAAGAAGAGAGTTGAATGATTTCTGAGCAGAGGGTTTTTCTGTGCAAAGTTGTAACCCAGGATAGAGTTTTGATACTCTACTAGATGTGTAAAGTAAATATAGCATAAAAAATAAAGAGAGCAAGAGAGAGAGAGAGAGCAAGAGAGAGAGAAAGAGAGAGAGAGAGTGTGTGTGTATATGGTGTGTAATGGAAATCATTCTGCTTTGATGTGCTAAGGAGGCCTAAATTCTAATAAACCTGCCACACGTAAGTTGCTTTTGGCGTTTGCTTTGTAAAAAAAACAAAAAAAAAACAGCGATTGTGTTGTTATAGGAAAAATAATGAGCAATGAGTTCTGGAGTGAAGTGAAGATCTAAAACACCATTTTAAAGAACTATTTTTTAAGTAGTTTTTGCAATTATTTATAGTTTGCAAACCAGTTAGTTAATAGCTATAACTAGTCAGTCCCATGTCTCATCTATCTCAATCTTCCTATAATGTTTTTTTGACCAAGAGAGCATGCAGATGTTGAACAACCAATCAAAGTTAATTTTGTTTAGCAATCTGACCACTTAATGTAATATATAAACTCAATGAAACTCAATAATAAAATGTTTGTGCTACTGTCTGATTAAAACATTGCAAAAAGCTTAATGTTACCTTTTTTAATTTTACTCACTCACTCACTCACCCACTCACTCACTCATTTTCTTACCTCCTTATTCCCTAATTCATGGGGGTCTGCTGGAGTCTCTGGCGGGTGTACATCCTGGACAGGTCACCAATCCATCTCAGGGCCACACATAGACAAACAACTCACACACACATTCGCAATTTAGAATCAATTAGAATTAATGAAACATCTGACCCATTCCGATGACCAATCAGAATGAAGTGTTTAGCAATTATTAGACAGAATGAACAAGGATATTATTGGCAGAAATAGAAATTAGATTTATTTCTGAAACATTTATTGAAATGTAAAAGACGCATAATAAAGCAGGAGTGTAGACGTCACAACCAGTGGATTAATTCCTGTTCTGCCATGTGAGAGTTTTTATTCCCTTCTATGGCGTCAGGGTTTCCTCAGTGTACTCCAGCCTAAGACATTTGTTGTCCCTGAAATGGGTTGGAATCTCATTATAAGTGTTTTTTTTTTATCCAGTGTCCTATGCTTTCATTGGACCTGTATAGGTTTATGAGTACCGAAGTGTTATTTGGACAAGATTAGATTTACATGAGACATTTAGGAAATTTCTCTTTCACACGCCTGAATCTGCCATGTTTGTGTTTTTCACACACACGCTCTGTAAAAAAATCCAGAATAAATTAGCTTCTGTTTTACAGCAAACTCAGCGATCTTCCCCAGAAATCTAATATCATTCAACGGCGATTTTCTGTGGCGATACTCGCTTGCGTAATAAAGTATGTAAATGTGGTTGAAAGTAATAGAAAACAACAAGTTGCACAAACTGTTCAGACTGCCTTTTGCAGACTTTTCCATCTTAAGAGCTTATTCCCGAATTTGGGGTCACGGGGGTCTGCTGGTGCCTATCCCAGCTCACATAGAGGCAGGGGTACACCCTGGACGGGTCACCAGTCCATCTCAGGGCAACACATAGACAAACAACCATTCACACACACACATTCACTCCTATGGACCATTTAGAAACACCAATTGACCTAATCTGTATGTTTCTGAATTGTGGGAGGAAACCGGAGAAACCAGAAGAAACCCACACAAGCACAAGGAGAACATGGAAACTCCGCACAGAAAGATCCGCGGACCGGGAATCAAACCTGGGACTTTCTTGATGTGAGACAACCGTGCTAACCATTATGCCACCGTGCTGCCCTATTTTTAATTATTTTACTAAAATATTTACAAAACTGTTAGTCCCTCATGAGTCCAAACATAAATTCCCAGCCGACCCTTGAAGTGAATTGTAACTAAAACATTGAACCTGGGATAAAACATCTATTTAAACTTCTGGTTCATTTGTGCAAGCTTTTGGAATACCTATAATTCATTTCTGTTCAATGATAACGATGAATGAACATAGTTTTCACTCATTTATTGCATTTAGCATTTAGCAGACATACTTATCCAGAGCGATTTATATTTATCTCTTTTATACAACTGAACAATCTAAGGGTTAAGTACCTTTCTCAGGGGTCCAGCAGTGGCAGCATGTTGGTACTAGTAACAAACCCAGATCTTCCAATAGCCAGTCCAACCGATATACCGATGCCCGTTTTCCTGAAAGTCTCTACAGGTATGAGTTTTGTGAAATTCTGCAGAATAATACAATAAAAGATTGTCTGCTCTCCCCTGCGTTTGCGTGGGTTTCCTCCGGGTACTCAGGTTTCTTCCCACAGTGCAAAAACATGCAGGTTATTTGGATTGGTGATTGTAAATTGTCCATAGGAGTGAATGTGTGTGTGAATGGTCGTTTGTCTATGTGTTGCCCTGAGATGGACTGGTGACCCGTCCAGGCTGCAACCCCACCTCTCACCCTATGTGTGCTGGGATAGGCGCAGCTGACCCCCGTAACCCCGAATTCGGGAATAACCGGGTAAGAAGATTGACAGTGTCCCTTTTTCTGCATCCTCACATCCTTCTTCATGAGGACTTTGGTGTGTTTTGTTTATTCAATAGTATCAGCATTAGCTGATGAAAGGTGTCTGATAATCTTTTCAGATTAGGGTCATTTAATCCAGACTGTCTGGTTGGTTAGGGAAGCAGATGGATTTATCAGGCTTTGTGGAGTCTATACTTGTGATGTGAGTTTCAGAATACCATGAATTATTAAACAACACCTGCAGAAAATCCTGATCTTTTGTCCACTACCTAGAAAAGTCTGGCACCAAGTTTGCTTCTCTTTTACTTAAAGCCGTTCTGTAATGAAGCTGTGTGTAGGGTAGGACACTGCATCCCACTGGACAAATGCAACAGCAGTCATACGCCATTGAGCTGTTTGAACTTTATAGCTCTATGGCCAACAGATTGAACAGAGCAGTAAAGTTGATATTTTGGCCAGAAGGTGATTTATTTATTTATTTGGAGAAGGGGGAAGGGGGGTTTATAGCTTTTATTAATAGGATAAGGTAGATGTGAAACAGCAGGGGTAAAGGGTGGTATGTGGTAGAAAAAAGAAGGCCTTCGCCGTAATTCACTACACTATGGCATGGATCGGGCAGATGGTGTACAAACATAGGTTGGTTTGCTAGTCAACTAAATAGCAGGAATAAATTCAGGGCATTCGTGTTACAAATTTATTTCCTGTTGACTTGCAATCTTTTACAGTAATCATCTAAAATGTCAAAGTAATGCTCTATAACAGTGGGCCCCAACCTCCGGGGTACCGGGCCACACAAGAAATCTTTCATTATTTCTGTTTTATTTATTATCTGAGTCTGAACGATATTTTATTTCGAAATGACATAGTAAATAGTGAAGAGACGGAAGAGTCTACGGCTTCCAAGAAAAAGAAAACTTTACAGACAATATGAGGAGTCTGGATCTCTAATGATGCAAGGAAGCCTTGTTACTTGAGACTTTATGTTTATCTTCTACGTTCTACTCTTGTTATGTTATTTGTTGGTGCGATGTTACGAGAAAGCTGCTAATAATAAAGTTTCGTATGAGTTCACGTATACTGTTATGTTTACAATATAAATAATGAACACACAAAATCTTAATGGTAGCCACTAGTTTTCTTTAATGTAGAACCCCCCCCCCCCCAATGTTTTTCACAATGAATAACTACAAATGAAAATGATGTTCTATTAAATCGGAATATGCATATATCCGTTTATTCAAGGTGACAGGGGTCTGCTGGAGCCTATCCCAATTCTTCAAAGCGCAGGAGAGGGGGGGTACACACTGGGCAGATCACCAGTCCATCACAGGGCTACAAAAAGCACTCACTCCTATGGCCAATTTTATATAATATGCCAGAAACTCCCTGAGACAATATCAGCAAGAAATAACCCACCAGGACACCAGGATAGGTTTAGCAAAGGCGGGAATATATACACCAAAAATAATAAAATGACAAAAAACACAAGGGAAACAAAGATCACAAGACAGGAAATAAAACATGGCAAGCTAGCTAGCATCGAAATAATCAGAAAACAAAAAACAATGAACATGAAAGTGAGCAAAAAGAACTAACAAGAACACAGAACAAAACGAAATACGACAGCATAAAACTAAAGCAAACCCTTACACATGTTGAAATGTTGTGATCAGACCAAACATTCCTATCCAATCCAACCCTGAGAAATCCGCAGGGAAAAATAAAGTGCAGATACATCTAGGTAAAAGGAAATTGTATCACGTTTACCTGGTATATATACACAGCATCAGGAAACTACACACTCATTTTTGCTATATTGTAGATATGTTCCTTGTCAAAACTGGCTAATGGTAACGTCTGTACAGGAATGCCAAAGTGATATCAGAAATGCTCATGAAACATTCATGTCATGATATATATCAAACAAGCCCAAATTATTTTTCCACTTCACATCTATCAGGAAGCACTTTCGATCCATCAGGACTGTATCACATGTGTCACCTGCTTAGAGACAGAAAAACCTGTGAAATGGTGGTACAGAAATGATCAGCTGCCATTGCCATGACAGGCTGCCATTAGACCAGACGACTGTCTGTTCAGTCATTATGAGTCAGATTCACAGGCAGACACTTTTTGTTCCCAAGCTGCCCTGTTCCACTGCTTCAAAGGGCGATTAATGACCTCATTACATACAGGCTACAGTATCTGTATCACCAAACAAAAGCCTACAGTGTAGGTAGTTTATAGATGAAATAGGCAAGTTGGACCTGTGACTAGAAATTCCCATCCGCCTACTGAGAATAAAGGGCAGGATATTTTTCTTCAACGTTCACCTACATGCCTTTTTAATGATTTGGATTTTATTACCATGAAAATGTTTGACTGTAAATCTGCCATTTACCTGGCCATTGGGCATGTTAATTCAAAACAAGTATTAATTACAATTCATTTTTCTAATTACTTCTCACAAATAATGGTGTATCCCCATCTTTTGTCATATGTGAGCTGGGATAGGCACCAGCAGACCTCCATGACCCTGAATTAGGGAAAAAGTGGGTAAGCAGATGAATGAATGAATGAATGAATGAATGAATGAATGAATGAATGAATGAATAATTGAGCTACATTACTGTAAATGTAATTAATTACCAAGGAAAGTAATTATTGTGTTACTTTTGAAAAAATAAACACAAATATGTCAAATACTTGGGATGCTGGAATGTTGGCTTAGTGGTTAGCACTTTTTCCTCATTGCAAAAAGACCTGAACATGTTCTCCAGTTTTCCATGTTCTCCTCCAACAGTCCAAAAACATGTACGTTAAGTTGATTATTCATTAAAATTGTTCCTATGAATGTGACCTGTCCAGGTTACACCACTCCAGGCTTTTGCCTTTAAGGGAGCTGGGAGAAGTTCCAGCAGACCCTCGTGATCCCAAGCCGGTAGAGTAGAAGAATGAATGAATAAACTTGGGTGCCTAAATATAAAACGGACACTAAAAATTATTGTTTATTGTTTCTTCCTGCTTTCAATATTTTTGTATTTATTTTTATTGTATTTTTTATTCAGCAATAAATATGATTTAAAATGTATTTAAGTATAATGCTTCAATCAAAACATACTTACGTAAAGGTAAAATTACAAAGAATCACCCCAAAAAAAACCAACTACTTAATTAGTTACTTTTATTAACGCTGTTATTTTTATCACAGTTATTTCCATCAATGTGAAATTAAAGTTTATGTTTTGCTATTACAAACCTTACACAAACCAATAAATTATGAATATTCATTCACTCCTTCATCTTCTTACCCGCTTATTCCCTAATTCAAGGTCACTGGGGTCTGCTGGTGCTTATCCCAGCACACATAGGGCGAGAGGCAGGGGAACACATAGGACAGTTCACCAGTCCATTGCAGGGCCACCCATAGATAAACAACCAAATCATTTGAACAAATGTCTTCATTGTATTATTAACTATACATATAGTCTGGGTTTGTCATGAATTCTACTTAGATGAAAGCACATCAATATAAAGGTCCTAAAATGTGGCCTGAGAACAATGGTATTTCTTAAATTTGTATTCTTAAGGAAAAGATCTAAAAGTCTAAAACCTACTTTGAGAACTAGAGGGCAGATATAAAAAGCAGTGACCTGTTCCAGCATATGCTATGCATTCTAAGTTTATCTAAATACTGTATACAAATTCCCACCAATACAATGACAAGTGAGTGATTAATCCGACTGTATAGCTTTTTCTCCGTGTTGAGCTTCAGTCTAAATTAGATCAGTTCCAGTGTGAAAGTTGACCGGCATAAGCATCATTTAAAATGCATACATTTGACCCTACCCTCTGACCCTGATAAATATTTCATACAACTTGATGCAAGTTTATTTTCGCATTACGGCCAAGATCTCATAACGTGTCTCATAAGCTTATATTTTATATCATTTATTAAAAACATTTTACTTTAGCACGGTCGCATCACAACAAGAAGATCCCGGGTTTGATTCCTGGGCAGGGGATCTTTCTGTGTGGAGTTTGCCTGTTCTCCCTGTGTTTCCTCCGGGTACTCCGGTTTCCTCCCACAGCCCAAAAACATGTAGATGAGGTGGATGGGTGATTGTAAATTGTC
>JAOTRA010000029.1:4731242-4752895 GCA_026260255.1 Pseudolaguvia tuberculata | reverse complement strand
GCACAGAAAGATCCCGGCCTGGGATTCGAACCCGGGACCTTCTTGTTGTGAGGCGACTGTGCTATCCACTACGCCACTGCGCCGCTGTCATGTAGATTTTTATCTAAAAATAGAGTCTAGAATTTGAGACATTGCCAATATTGATTTAGATAATAGAGCATGGAAAGCATCAGCAGTGTATAAGACCGATCCGTTTCATTAGCTAACCGTAATAACCTAGATTCAATTGTTGTGCTACCTATCGGTCCCCTCGGTACCACTGTTCATTTGGTTTGGTTTTAGATTTTTGTGTTTGCAGCTGCTTTCATTCTTAACAGCATTCTGTGGCTGATGAATGATGGTGAGAATTTCAACAGAAATGGTTTGATGTTCTCGATGAGTTGTGCGATGGGCCGAATGGTTGTTTTGTAGAAACACCTTTAGAAGACAAGCTATGCAAACTGACAACTGTAAATTGCTTTGAGATTCAAAAGAGTGTGTGAAATGTCAAAATGTCATTTCATCCAGGGTGTTTTCTCACTTTTCTCCAAGTTTTCCGGGGAATCATCTTCTCCATCCACACCGACACTGACAATGAATAATTAAATTGCTGTGTTTTATAGGGGCGGCTTGGTGGTGTAGGGGTTAACATGGTCGCCTCACAACAAGAAGGTCCCGGGTTTGATTCTTGGGTTGGGGGTTTTTCTGTGTGGAGTTTGCATGTTCTCCCTGTGCTTGCGTGGGTTTCCCCCAGGTACTCTGGTTTCCTCCCACAATCCAAAAACATGTACATTAGGCGAAATGGTGAGTCTAAATTGTCCATAAAATCCCAGCCATTAAGGTGGAACAAACCAGTGCAACCTTAGTGCCTGTCCCATCCAATGTAAAACCCTGCCAAGTTGAATGTGCAGATCATGGGAGTGATCTGCTGTGGCCAAAGGACAAAAAAAATGCTGTGTTTTATATAATATTGTCTGAAAGGAAAGTGGAAGCAGATGAATGTAAATAATGTATAGTGGTTAACTGGCGATTGAAGTTGTCGTGGTTGAAATTGTTCACTTAAAGTGTCATCTTCAATGGCCCAGGTGAAGGAAAGCAATCTGAAAAGTTCCTACAGCCATAAAAGCAGTAATTGAAGATTTTAAACCATTTTCTGTCCAAAGGTTTTGTTTCAAATTTCCAGCCTAAAAAAAAAAAAAAAAGATTCCATCGAGAAATTATGCATAACGGTATTGTTATACCACAATGATTATCACACTGATGGAGATAAAACCTTTCCCAGTAACGCTGCACATAAATCATGGAACACATCCATCCACTAACCGCAGACCAACATGCACACAAAATCATATTCATCAACTAATAGAGGACATTTTTAATGATGTTTATTGAACTACCAGGAAAAAAAAGAACCTGTAAAAAAATCCATAGAAACATAAAGGACATATGAAACTTTACACAGAATGTAACTCAATCTCAGGATCGAACAAAACTCTCTGAAGCTATGAGGTAGCAGTGCTGCACCGCTGTTCTGGCATGTGGATAGGAATTTCAGATCGAATAAAATATCCTATCAGTTTGAGAATGTCTTCATTTTTGTAAGTCATTTTGTATTTATAGTTCTCATACATGATAATAAAAAATACCAGTGATACGCAAGGCCTTCTCTGCTGTATAAACACTATCAGAAGTTCATCTAAAATGACAACCTAAATTCTAATGTTTGTGTAACCGGGCGGTCTGAGAACTGAGAAGTGTCAGAATCCATAATGCAGTACAATAAGCGAGGAGTTTATTCAAGAAGTACAAAGTGGGCAAAGACAGACAGTATAAATCACAATCCAAAGAGAAGTCTAAATCCAAAATCCAAAGGTCATAAATTCAAAACATCAATCAAAGTAGTCAAAGGAATAACAAACGCTCGGTATGGCCTAGGGCAACAATACTTCACAATCCGACTCCATCAGGCCACCTGCTTAAATAGGACGCCCACGCCCAATCAGCTTAACCAGGAAATAAATCTCTAGTATTCGGGCAAGGGCACCCTCTGCAGGTGGTCCTCCACACTACTCAAGCACGGGAAGAACATGCAAACTCTGCACAGAAAGATCCATCCCGGCCTGGGATTCGAACTCTGGACCTTTTTGTTGTGAGGCATCTGTGCTATCCACTACGCCACCGCGCCGCCCAAAAGTAAATATTTTCATTGGTAAAGTAAAAAACACAAATGTTTCCTTGTCTTTAAGTTCATGTTGTTCTGTTTGTCCGCTCCACTGTTCGGGGGTTTCCACTGCCCCCAAAATATTGAGAATAATATAGGCAGAGGACTGGCGTAGTGGATAGTACGAACGCCTCACAACAAGAAGGTCCCGGGTTCCATTCCTGGGATGGGGATATTTCTGTGCAGAGTTTGCATGTTCTCCCCTTGCTTGCGTGGCTTTTCTCCAGGTACTCCGGTTTCCTCACAGTCCAAAAACATGCAGATTAGGTGGATTGGTGATTGTAAATTGTCCATAGGAGTAAATGTGTGTGTGAATGGTTGTTTGTCTAAGTGTTGCCCTGAGACACTTTTATTAAGTAAGCACAGGAACAAGCAAATGCAATATGAAACAGAAAAGAAGCTAAAGATGGATGGAAAAAGGAGGAGAGGACTGACAGAACAAGACCAGGATAAGATGGGAACACTAGAGGTATAGTAGAAAATGTTTGTGATTAGCATATAGCGTATTCAGGAGTTGAGTCTAGTGTGCTCAAGTGCGACCCGACGGTGACAGAGTGCTCTTAAATTGGGAGGCATGAGAATGAGTGCTAATGATGTGCAGGTGGAAGTGATTAATATTCTGGGGAGTGAGTGTGTTGAGTAGGTGTTTCTGTTATATGTCATAGTTATTGACAATGAACCCAGTTTGTAATAAGACAATCATTCATTCATTCATTCATTCATCTTCTTACCCACTTATTCCTTAATTTGGGGTCACGGGGGTCTTCTGGTGCCTATCCCAGCGCACATAGGACGAAAGGCTGGGACTACAAATAGACAAACAACCACTCACACACACATTCATTTCTATGGGCAATTCTGAATCACCAATCAACCTAACGGACATGTTTTTGGACTGTGGGAGGAAACCAAAGCACCCGGAGAAAACCCACACTCACACTGGGAGAACGTGCAAATTACGCACAGAAAGATCCACGACCCGGGAATTGAACCTGGAACCTTCTTGTTGTGAGGCGACCGTGCTAACCACTGCACCACCGCGCCGCCCCTACAAGACAATCAACATAATGCTTTTTTTTTTCATCATAAAAGCGAAATATTCTAATATATATTGAGGGTGAACATTTTAGCTTCATTCACCGTGAAACTTGAAGAACTAGAAAAGCTGATTTGCAAAGAAAAATGTATACTTAATCCATATCCAGTATCAATCCATTTTTTAGGAATCACATGGATGTCAGAGTTGAAGATGTTGAGATGTTCATTAGGTGTGACGAGGATGGAAAGGATTATAAATGAGTTTATTAGAAAAACGGCGGCGCATGTAGGATGTTTTGGAGACAAGGTGAGAGAGGACAGGTTGAGAGGGTTTGGACATGTGCAGAGGAGGGACATGCAGTATATTGGTAGAAGAATGCTGAAGATGGAGGTGTCTGGCAGGAGGAAAAGAGGAAGACCAAAGGTTTAGGGATGTGGTGAGTGAAGACATGTAGGTTGTCAGGGTGAAAGAGGCAGATGTACAGGACAGGGTAGTGTGGAGAAGATCGATCCGCTGTGGTGACCCCCTAATGGGAGCAGTCAAAAGGAGAAGAAGGAGCAGAAGATCTCAACAAAACCTGCTTTATTCTGGCTCTCGTTTATGAAGTTAAAAAACCGCAAACAAACGCATGAACGCATGAACGCATGTCGGATGATCGATTAGTGGATGAAACAGTAGCTGGCATTTTAAATCTCTTAAACCATATTTGTTCTAGTGTGGAAAGTTTCATGTCGTATCTGGTGACAGTTTGAATCAACACTGTCTTCACTGCATCATCAGTAAAAAAAAGAAAAAGGTAACATAACTTCTGGTGGTGTAGTGGGTAGCACAGTTGCCTCACAACAAGAAGGTCCCAGGCCGGCGTTTGCATGTTTTTCCCCTCTCTTGCGTGGGTTTCTTCCAGAGACTTCTGTTTCCTCCCCCAGGTAGTCAAAATAGCCCATAGGAGTGAATGTGTGTGTGAATGGTTGTTCGTCTGTGTGTGGCCCTGCAATGGACTGGCAGCCAGTCCAGAGTGTACCCCCGCTTCTCACCCTATGTCCGCTGGGATAGGCTCCAGCAAACCCCCTTATCCATCGTGAAGGAATATGTGGGTAGGAAGATGAATGAATGAACGGTGAATGAATGGTGGAACAATTATTATCACCGTTTAATTTTAAACACAAGATTTGTCAAAATTAAAATTTTCAGTTATAAAAGTATAATTACGGTTCCACTTAAACAAATAAATAAAACAGTGATTATGGATTATAGGGTTATGTTCACATCAATGAAATAACCAATTATATTGCCCCTTGCCAAACATTTCTGCCTACCCAGCTGTGTCTGTTTCATTCTGGCGACAAACATTGCTTTTGCACTTTATCGCCATCTATTGGTAAAGCGTTACTATATCGCTACAGAGGCAAATTGGTTCTAACGGGATGGAGAGTACATTCATTCATACATCTTTCAAGCCGCTTATTCCATAATTTGGGGTCCCGGTTGATAGGCTGGAGCCTATCCCAGTTTACATAAGGTGATAGGCAGTGGTACAATCTGGACAGGTCACTAGTCCATTGCCGGGCCACACATAGACAAACAACCATGCACACTCACACTTACTCCTATGGGCAATTTAGAATTTAATTAATCTAACGTACTTGTTTCTGGGCCGTGAGAGGAAACCGGAGTACCCAGAGAAAAGCCACAGAATTACAGAATAAGCGGGTTAGAAGATGAATAAAGGAATGCTATAAATAGGTTATAATAAATCCTTCACTGGTTTTATTACTTAACTTTTTCATTCATTCATTTATCTTCTAACCCGCTTATTCCCTAATTCGGGGTCAAGGGGGTCTGCTGGTGTCTATCCCAGTGCACATAGGGCAAGAGGCAGGGGTACACCCTGTACAGGTCACCCGTCCATCACATAGACAAACAACCACTCACACTCACATTCACTACTATGGGCAATTTAGAATCATCAGTCAACCTAATGTACATGTTTTTGGACTGTGGGAGGAAACCAAAATACCCGGGGAGAACATGCAAACTCCTCACAGAAAGATCCCTGGCCTGGGAGTTGAACCCGAGACCTTCTTGTTGTGATGCGACCGTGCTAACCACTACGCCACCGTGCCGCCCTTAGCTGTCTCACTGTTTAAAAAAACAAACAACAATACTTAACCCTCTGAACACCCCCACCCCCCACCCAACACCGCACGCTCCTCTTTTGGCTGCAGACTGATTTATTGGATTGATTTCTTACTTTTGAAAATTGTGGCTATAAATTGTTGATGGTGTAAACTCATTTCTCTCTGGTTCGATCAGTTATTTCTGCAAAAAATCTGCTCTGTCATCTCTATTGTCTAAAATACAGATGAGTTTATTAATTGTTCACTTCAGAAAAACATACAGTTAGTGCTATTGAAACAGACTGAGTTACATAATTGCGTTTTATATTCCCTCTCAGATGTCCTTGGCTTAGAGCTCTGGAGGACATAGACACAGTGACTGTCCTGTAGTTTAAAGCGGCTCACAGCCTGTGGTTCAGTTGTTAAGAGCCAACATGGGTCAGCGTCATTCCTATGCCCACCGAGTTGTTTCTACCAACCAAGTAGTAAGACACCTCCGATCAGGTGATGCTTTCAATGGAATATAACATTTTTAGGACTTTTACTGTGAGACTACTTAATAGTTTCTTATTCTGATTGGCTGGAAGGTGTTGCATATTAATGTTTCCAATCTTGTGCTTATTATATTGTATTAACATATGTAAGTATACCTGTGAACAAATCACAAATTAAACAACAAAGGTCATATTTTCACATTTAAGGACTATGACAGGATGTGCAAATATTATCTGATATCATAGATCTTATTGATTTAACGTTCAATAAAAATGTATTAAAATGTATCTATAAGAATGGATTAGAGAATAACCTGTATTCAGACACTGAAGAATAATTTTGGGAATGTTTCATAAATGCCTCTAACAAACTTCATGCAATTTTTTCATGCTCTGAAAACGTGTTACTGTCTGACTGTAATGCATAATTGGAACAATGTTTAAATGATCATTTCTTTCATGTTTCATTTTATTTATTTAATCGTGGCAGACAATTCATTTGGTACATGGCCTTGAGCAGTTACTTACCCGACTGATATACAATAACAACCATTACCATGTTGTAAATATAGAAACCCTCAATACCATGCAAATACAGAGACACTACTCGTATTGAGGGTTGTAGTATCTGTCACTAGTACTATTGTCTCTGACATATTAGATTAACATACAACATACATAACATACAAAATTAATACATTTTACCAAAACAAATATTAGAATTTGCGGGCAGCGCTGTGGTGTAGTCAATAGCACGGTTGCCTCAAGGTCCTGGGTTCGATTTCCGGGCCTGGAGTTTTTCCGTGCGGAGTTTGCATGTTCTGCCTGCACTTGAGTGGGTTTCCTCCTGGTACTCTGGTTTCCTCTTACAGTCCAAAACCATGTAGATTAGTTTCATTGGTGAGTCCAAATTGTCCATAGGAGTGAATGAGTGTGTGTGTGGTTTGTCATCTATGTGTGCCCTGCGATGGACTGGCAACCTGTACGGGGTGTACCTCTGCCTCTCGCCCTGTGTGCGCTTGGATAGGCACCAGCAGACCCCTGTGACCCTGAATTAAGGAATAAGAGGGTAAGATGAATGAATAAATGATATTAGAATTTAGGTTGTAAATGTAGATCATCTCCTGATAGTCTTGCTGGCTCATGATTCAATTGTAGCTGTAGCTCAATAGAATCATGTATTTTGATCATTTATATTTACCTAATTTGGCAGACACTCTTATCCAGACTTACATGTTATCATTTCTTTGTACAGCTGAGCAATTGGGGACTAGGGGCCTTGCTCTGGAGCCACAATGGTTGCTTGGCAGAACTGGGAATTGAACTCCGGTCTTTACCCCTTTAACCCTTAAAATGTTGCTTGTATAAGTATAAATTTGAGTTAAGTAAGAGCATACACCATGAATGCTTCTAAACAATAGAAGAGCAATCCGTACTCATGCATTCATAACTATTTAATTTACAACTTAATAATATCCATATTTATTTCTTTATGCAGTCAAATTAAGCGACCTAAAAAAAATCAACCATCAACAAATAAACAAATGTTTTAGGCTCATTAGAATCTATTGAAAGAGAAAGACGACACGCTGTTTCATAAGGCAGATGTTTTCAACATCTGCAGCTGCGTTTATCTTCGCGCAAACGATATCTGATGTTCCGTCTAAGAAATAATAAGATGATATTGGTCTTTAGAGCTGTCAATCACACTGGACCTCAAGCGTTTACTTGAGAGGATTAGGCGGGAAGCGTTAATGAATTGACCAATCCCGTGAGTAAAAGGCGTTCCCATGCTCAATGACACGCCCTCTCGTTGAAAATCGTACTGAGGTTGTTTTCCCGATTTGAACCAATTAGCACGTTAGCATGTTCCCGGACCTCTGGCGCCTTAAATGGAGGCTTATAATATTTCTTTACATTAATACGCATTTCGTAGTTTAAGTTATTAAAGCTTGTTTCATCATTTTTCCCCAGAATAAATTTGGAGTTACTCGACCTGAACTTGACGAGGAGACTTTGTTGTCTGCAATCGTGGTGAGTTTTCTAGTGTATTTACTAACTAGCTTGCTGAGGAGCTAACGCTTATAAGCTAGGTAGCATATTAACTACCTACATAAATGGTTCATTTAATATCCACAACCTGGACTGTTAAATTTTAAATAAAGTGGGTTATTTTCTCAAAAGCAAAAATTTATAAAATACAATAGAAACGAGTTAAAACATGATCCGCTAGTTCGTAATCTTAGCATGAAACTAAGCTAACGCGTTTATACCGTTAAGAAAATTAATTACCGTCTCAGAATTAAACCGATCGATTAATAAACTGCCATAATTACGTCATTAGTTGTTTTTTAAGTCTGTTTTGATAACCAGCATTATTTTATCCGTTATTCCGCTAGAAGTCATTGATCAGGACTTCCTGATTTCCATAGCTAGCAAGAAAACAAGCTAACAAACCTAGCTTGAGCTACGAGAAAAAACAAGCTAGGTAGAAATAAATATACAGCTCCCTTAACTCGACTTAATAATTCTGATTATTCTGTACAAATTAATTATCGTTGCTATATGTTGTCTGAGTCGTTATTTAACCATGTTAGCATGCTAACTGGCTAATGCTTCTTGATTTAGAAGGTTTGGCTGATGATTTAATTTTATTATTAAGATTATTTTTTATACTTTACACCTCTGTCCATATGTAGATAAACAAATGAATTCATAGCAAATTTAGGTTTGTTATTTAGGTACAATTCTGTTTTAACTTGCTGATATTGATACAAACATAAAGTGAGTGAGTTAACTAACACATATATAACGTTAGCTAACGATAACGAATTCCACAAACCCGGGAAAAATCCTCAAGGTGTCCCGATCTTTTCTTTATATTTTCGATTCTTTTTTTACTTTTATGCGTTTCATTCGATATTTGGTTTGGTTTTTTCTGCACTGGATGTATATTTTCGGCTAAGTTAGATAGGTAGCTGTGCGGTGTGTAACTGTTAATGGTTGCCAGCTGTCTTAGTCACAGGGCCTGTAACACACACACACACACACACACACACACACACACACACACGGACGGGGTGGGGGGTATTGGGAATGAAAACCAATCCAAACTTTTTCACACCAGGAGTTTCCTTTTTTTCTTTAAAAAAAGTTGAAAGAAAGTAAAACCTGGAGATGGACGAACTTTTGTCTGCCATAATGAGATATGGAGAACAGAGACTGACTTGTTGTTACGCTAAACACACTCCATTTACTCATTTATAAATCAACTTATATTATTATAATCATTTACGTTTTACTGGGCAGCGCGGTGGCGTAAATGTTAGCACAATTGCCTCACTGCAAGATGGTCCAGGGATCGATTCCCGAGCCCGGGGATCTTTTTATGCAGAGTGTACATGTTCTCCCTGCGCATGCGTGAGTTTCTTCCAGTTACTCCGGTTTTCTCCTACCGTCCAAAGACATATAGATTAGGATGATTGATAAGTCAAAATTGTCCATAGGAGTGTGTGTGTGTGAGTGTGTGTGAGTGTGTGTGAGTGAGTGGTTGTTTGTCTGTGTCTCCTACGATGGACTGGTAAATTGTCCAGGGTGTACCCCTGCCTCTCACCCGATGTGCATTTTAGAGGCAATTTACATTTTGGAGGTAATTGTCTGGGTTTGGTCCAATCCAGAATCTCTGGATTTCCAGTCTCAGCCAATTAGCTATTTTTATGAGGTTGCATTTACTAAGGTTTTAGATTGTTGGCAAAATGTTCAAAAATGGATTAAGGCAGGATTGGTTGGCACACACTGATGACATCAGATGGTTATGAATACTTGATTGAAACGTTGATTCAGGATCAACAAAAAATGATAATCCATGATCACATCTGACTTGGAAAAATCACATTCACCACAGAGACGATAAAGATTTGGTTTTCTTTGGCCCTCATTTTTATGTGCATTAGTTACTCAAAACTGGAGCCAAATTGTTCCTTGTCTGTTTGGTTTTGTCTCATGCTGCATATGATAGTAATGTTAGACTGTTGTATTGGTTTTGCAGATTAATCAGCACTGTGGTGGACGTGGTGGCTTAGTGGTTAAGGTTTTGGACATACCAGAAAGACCGGGGTTTGATTTCCACCTTCACCAAGCCATCACTGTGGCCTTTGAGCAAGGCTCTTAACCCTCAATTGTTCAGTTGTGAGTCGCTCTGTATGAGTGTCTGACAAATGATGTAAGTATAGTCGACTGTCTGAAATACTTTTTAGAAAAGTTATCATTTACATTGATTACATTAGAGTTTTGAACAAATAACTTTATTTATACATTTAATAAATTCCATTCACTGTCTTAAATAGAACATGTAGCTTAGGTGTTGCCAATATTTGTGCCTGAATCCAAATGAACTTGGATTAGGTAGAAATTTATAGACATCTTATTGACAGAGATCTTTCTGTGCTGAGTTTGCATGTTCTCCCCGCGCTTGCGTGGGTTTCCTCCGGGTGCCCCAGTTTTCTCCCACATGTGTCATAGGGATTAAGAAAAATATATTATAACGTAATTTTCAATAATCTACAACTTTGCTGGTTCAATAAGCAGTACGTGTTAGAAGAGGAAGATATTTGACATGTCATTTAGCTGTCTGTAGCATTCAGTAATGAAACTTTACTGCTTGTGCACCTGTTAGTTTGTTTGCTTACTGAGAACCAGACTCAAATTGATACTTTTCTGTTTACATTTTGGTTTGGGTTGGTTTAGTGTAGTGCTGCACCTAATAAATTTTGTGAAGTGGCGACTTGATGGTTGCTGGACTGATACCTGGAAGAGTTTGATTCCCAGCAACTGTTGCCACTGTTGGGCCTCTGAGCAAAGACCTTAAACGCCATTTGCTCAGTTTTATAAGAGTTGTGTGTGTCCACAGCATCGTAAGTCAGACTGCGTCTCAGATTCATTAATTCATTCATCATCTTACCCGCTCATTCCCGAATGTGGGTTCACATGGGTCTGCTGCGCCCATCCCAGCACACATAGGGCGAGAGGCACCCCGGACGGGTCTCCAATCCATCTCAGGGCAACACAGACAAACAACGATTCACACACACACATTCACTCCTATAGACAATTTACAATCACCAATCCATCTAATCTTGCGAAAACATTGCAGAGTGACAGAGCACACTAGCATTGAAATTAGAAAGGATTTTAGCGCAAAATTTATTTAAGCTCTGCATACGCGCAAGTATCTGTGTAAGAACTTGGTTTCAAAAAAATTTTTTAGATAAAGCGGTTTGATATTTACCAAAATATCACTGTTTTCCACAATAGTAGTGTTATATTTTGAAGTGTTGTATCGATACATATTAGATTCGTATTTGTTAATGCTTAAATAAAACCCTCAGTGTGGGGCAAACAATTTCCTCTTATGCTCCTGTATTTGTTACTGACACATACAGCCATTGTCTTAACATTAAAATATCTTATCATATCTTAAAAGTAAGAGCTTTGTATTTGGTTTAGTTTTAGATACTTATATTTTTAAATTGCAATTTTACATTGCATGTTGTATTTCAAATTAATGTGAGCTATTGTAGCATGATCAATGTACTGTGGTATTGTGAGGTCCGTGCACCTGTACCAACACATAGACCTGTGTTTGATTGTGTGATATTGTTGGATCAATTGTTATATGCAACTTAAAACAATGTTTCTCCACACAAACAGGAATTCTTAGCAGAATATCTGCAGAAATGTTTTAGTTATATTTAATATTGATGCTTTTTTATAAAAAGAACATTGTTTCTCAATGTTGTCTCTCCTGTGAATTGTTAGATAATTGTAATTATTATATTATTACATAATGCTTGTTTGATATTAACATTTATTATGATAAAATGTTTTCAACTTGTCTATTCTTTTGTCTTTATATTCATCTCTGTCTTATAACTGTATAGTTACTATTGAAAAGTTTATGTTGACTCTTTGTTCACTGTTTTAGATTGCATTGAGCTGTGGAGTATGAGTACACAATGAAGCGCCGGTCGGACGAACAGGAAACAGCGTTTGGGTCTCAGCGGCGGCTCTCTGCGGGCTCAGAAAGCTTTCATCACCGCGCTGTTGCTGCTGCATCTTCCACCTACGGGACTGCCTCAGAAAGCATGCAGCCTGCTTCTGGCGTGCAGTACTCTCAGGTTCCTCAGACTTTTCAGGTATGGGCTAGTCTGCATAGCAGCCTAGCTTTTTTGAAAACCTTTCCTTGATTGTTTGACTGTGTTTATTATCTATAAACAATCAAGTGCAGCACCATAATTCTGTTAAGCAAATTCCAGACTCTTGGTGCATCCAAGCTATAATATTTAATTTAAATGCTTTGGTGTAGGTGCCATTGGTTCAAGGCTCCAGCGGACATGGACACAGCGACGGTCCTACAGCGCACTCCGGCGCACATCATCATGGCCCCGTAGTCCAACCGTCTGGAACCGCCATGGGTCAGGGTCACACTCATGCCCCACCTGCTTCTGCTGCAACACCAGGCCAGCAGCAGTTCCAGAGGCTTAAGGTACAACTTCAGTCTATATGCACAGTGCTTTTTGCTGATATCAATGTTGATGTGCTGGTGTAGAGCTAATTGTACTGTTTGGCTGTGTACAGGTGGAAGACGCTCTTTCCTACCTTGATCAAGTGAAGCTTCAGTTTGGAAATCAGCCTCAAGTCTACAATGATTTCTTGGATATAATGAAAGAATTTAAATCACAAAGGTCAGATTGTGAGATTGAATCAACAGCACTGCTGTTCCGCTTCAATTGTTCAAGTCATTAAACATGTGTGTGTAATGATTGAGTGTTCTGGTGATGTTAAGCACTCCAAACCGTTTAATATCTTGCAATGTAAGTTGTCCATCCTTAAAACAGCACTTTAGGTGCACATTTTTACCTGTAAACAGGCAACGTATTATTCATAATAAAGACTGTTTTGTGCTTGAGAGCAAGTTCTTGTTAGATAATTACAGTACCAAGCACTTACTGGTTATTGACCTGTATCATGTGTCTCTGTTTATTTCTAGCATCGATACACCAGGTGTGATTAACAGAGTGTCGCAGCTATTTAAGGGCCATCCAGACCTCATCATGGGCTTTAATACCTTTCTGCCTCCTGGCTACAAGATAGAAGTGCAGACAAACGACTTGGTAAACGTAACGACCCCAGGCCAGATTCATCACATCACACCGCATGGCATTTCAGTGCAGAACATCCCCGTTACACAGCAGTCGTCACATCAGAGCCAGACATCAGCCGCTGTCAGCACCACTGCTCTCCCCATGCTCAGCCAGCCCACACCGGCAAAGATCAGCAAGGTACCCTGGCTATGTCTTTTTTCAGTAACTGTACAGTGGCTAACTAGATGATTGTCTAACAGTTTGATTGTAACTATATTTTTGAAACCTAAACAGTGAGATTTTTTAGAGGTTGCCTAATATTTTAATTTCTCTGATACTGATAGCTAGGCTAAGGTCGTGTTGAATAATTAACGGATCGCTTTTAGAATGGATACTGGATAATGAGTTTCTAATACAATTTTGAAATGGTAGTATATGTTAAATAAATACTAGAAATTATTATTGAATAATGTAGTGAAGTTTTAACAACAAACCACTACCTTAATAGTAAAGACCTGCCGTATACTGCAATAAGAGTATAACCCAGTAAATATAAATACATTTAATAAACTATTAATACATGATGTTGACAGTACGATATAATGTAACTAGGGTAAAAAGGTAAACATTATGGGCGGGGGGGGGGGGATGTGTTCAGAATCGGTCTAAATTCATATAAGATTGTGATGGTGCGGGCCTGTACACGAGTGAAGTGTAATGAGCGCTCACTGCAATGAACGTTTTAACAAAAGCAGTCAAAAATGCACTGAACGTTTTTATTAGATACAGATATGCCAAGCCCGGAGGAGAAAATATATTTTTACACACACACACACACACACAGCTGATGCATATGCACTTTAAGTTATTTTTATAGCATAAACAACTGCTCTAACTGCACAGCTTAGAATTATGAAAATATAATGCAACTGTCTGTGTTGTGAATGGTATACAAAGTTATTTTACTGAACACTAGAAATTTGGAAAAGTATGCAAAAGTATCTTTGCCAATAACTGATAATAATATTTCTGTTTCGATTAATTGGCAAAACTTAAATTGTTAACATAATGAGACAGCGGTTGTAAGAGCAGTTGTCAGTTACTCCCAGTAACCATCAGTGTAGATTATTTGCAACAAATGATGAATCGGTCGACGAGGGTTTTTTTTTATATATAGCTAGACAAGTTCTTAAGTAGAAGTTTTATGTGTATGTGTGTTGTTCTAAAATGAACATCCCCATATTCACCGCAGCCCATGCAGTCTCCTGCCCTGACCCCAACCAGCCAGCATAATCCGTCCATTCCCTCTTATGCATCGCCCCGCTCTCCTTCAGTCCAGTCTCACACACCGGTGAGCAGCACACCGGGCAGTGCTCCTGCACTGCAGAACAACCAACCTGTGGAGTTCAACCATGCCATTAACTATGTCAACAAGATCAAAAACCGCTTTCAAGGCCAGCCAGACATTTACAAAGCCTTTCTGGAGATCTTACACACATACCAGGTAAGAGATGAGAACGCCAGTAAAGTAACAACTAAACGAAACAAAATTCCTGTTATTGTTTAATGAAAACAAGTAACAAATTTTGAATGTCTTTTGTCTAATTAAAAATGGTATCATGCAGAAAGAACAGAGGAATGCAAAGGAAGCAGGTGGGAACTATACTCCAGCACTGACTGAGCAGGAAGTGTATGCTCAAGTGGCCAGACTGTTCAAGAACCAAGAGGATCTGCTATCAGAGTTTGGACAGTTCCTACCAGATGCCAACAGCTCTGTGGTACACATTTTTCAGAACACTTACATAAAAAGTTATGATTGCATGAGTGTGAATGGTCATTAAAACTTTTCTCTGGTTAGCTATTGGGCAAAACAAGTGCAGATAAACCAGAATCTGTGCGCATGGATGCCAGTGGCGTGCTGAAGCGGCCTCAGCTCAACAACACCAA
This sequence comes from Pseudolaguvia tuberculata, assembly GCA_026260255.1. Classification (NCBI taxonomy): domain Eukaryota; kingdom Metazoa; phylum Chordata; class Actinopteri; order Siluriformes; family Sisoridae; genus Pseudolaguvia; species Pseudolaguvia tuberculata. The sequence continues at coordinate 4,737,956 of JAOTRA010000029.1, read as the reverse complement.
ACAGAGATTTAACCAAAATGGCTGCCAGATTCGAAGACATTCCGGGCCCGGTGCTACTCCACATTTAAAGGTATATCTAGTATTTCGGGTATATCTCGTATTTATTTGTTAGTTAGTATTTCAGGTGCAGGTGTCTGTTATGTTTTTTAGGGCTGTGTAAAAAAGTTTTTTCTTGATAGTTTATCGATATTCTAACCTCTAGTGCAGGGGGCGGGCATCAGAGTATCATGACTAACACCCTTGGTAACACACGGCCCTAATGTGATTGTGAAATGAGATATGTGATTACTGTCTTGTTCTAAACAGAAAAAGCCGAAGTTTATAGGGAAAGAACACCCAGCAGCGGAAGGCAGCAAATTTGGAATTGGCACAGAATCCCTGTTTTTTGAGAAGGTAAGTCTATGAAAATTGCCTCATGAAAATCTGCTGTTTATGACTAATCATAAGCTAATTGCAGCTACAGGGTTGCTGTGGTTATTTATTTTTTGGGGGGGTTTTCCCCCCCATTTTTCAGGTTTCCTGAAATCTAACAAATAAACCTGGCTATTATAAGCCTGTTGGTTTTTTTTTATTATTTTTTTATTTTATTTTATATAAACTGTAAACCAAACAATGGATTATTGAATTGTTATTTTGACATAGTGCAGCATCTCTGCTGTTTCTGTTGTAATGTTTGGAGTCTGGTGTGGACAGAGTCGTGACCTCAACCCAATAGAATGAACACTTTTTGTGGACAGTCTTTCCAGTTGAAACTGTTATAGCTTCAAAGGGTGGACTAATGGCGTATTGAACCCTATGGATTAGGAATGGGACGTCACTTTATGGCCAAAATTATTTGCTCATCTGCCATGACTCGCTTATGAACTTAGTGTATCTGCACTGGTTCTACTATTTGCACTTATGGTAGATGCTTAACAACAGTTTATTGCTATGTTTGCAATGATTCTTTTTCTGGTGTGTTTTTCTTTATTTCTTTCAGGTGAGAAAAGCCCTAAGAAGCGCAGAGGCCTATGATAATTTCCTGCGTTGTTTAGTGATCTTCAATCAGGAGGTAATCTCCCGAGCAGAACTTGTGCAACTGGTGCTACCTTTTTTAGGGTAAGTCTGGTTATATTTATGCACCAGACAAACTTTGATATGAAGGATGGTGACTGTATTATGAAGCTATTGTGGTGTTAAGTGTTTATTATTGCAATTAGAAAAAATGATTGATTTGTTTAAAAATGCACCTTGCTCTTCAATTCAATAATACAGCCGAGAAACTAAGCTGTTACCTTAACTATAATTAGTCATTTTATATTGACCTGGATTAGAGGGTTTATTGCAGTTTTTTAATCAGAGTATTTTTTGTATTGATCTCAAATGCATTTGCTTAATATTATTATATTCTGCTAAATAGTCTTCCGCATAACTTTAATTATACTCTTGTTTTCATACAGTTCTTAGAATACATTTATTTTACATTTATTCTTCTCAAAAAACTAATTCTGTTACGTTGGTTGTTTTTTTTTCCCACAGAAAATTCCCAGAGCTGTTTACTTGGTTCAAGAACTTCCTGGGCTACAAAGAGTGTGCCCAAATCGAGAGCTTTCCTAAAGAGCGTGCCACAGAGGGCATTGCTATGGAGATTGATTATTCATCCTGCAAGAGACTAGGTTTCAGTTACAGAGCACTGCCTAAGAGCTTCCAGCAACCCAAATGCACAGGGAGAACTCCACTGTGTAAAGAGGTAAATGGCTGTGATCTGTGAGTTCTTTTATCATAGCGATAAGCTTTCTGCTTTAGGCATAACAGCTTGTTAAAGATTTGTAGATACAATCTATGGCCTGCACAAGTGATTTAGTAACACAATTAGACAAACAACTATGTAGAGTTTTATTTAATTCATTCCTAACATTTCCACTGTGTGAAGGTCCTGAACGACACGTGGGTGTCCTTTCCATCATGGTCTGAAGACTCTACATTTGTTAGCTCCAAAAAGACACAGTATGAGGAGCACATATACCGATGTGAGGACGAACGCTTTGAGGTATGAGGGCACTTTAAGAAAAAAAACTAGAGTTAAACAAAATTTACTGAATTATATTTCTTATGCGGTGTTTTGTTCTTGCAGCTGGATGTGGTGTTGGAGACAAACCTGGCCACTATCCGTGTTTTAGAAACTGTTCAAAGAAAACTTTCAAGAATGTCAGCTGAAGATCAGGCTAAGTTTAGGTTAGACAACACCATGGGAGGTTCATCAGAGGTCATTCACCGCAAAGCTATACAGAGAATATATGGGGACAAAGCTGCAGACATCATTGACGGTCTTAAGAGAAACCCAGCAGTCTCTGTACCCATTGTTCTTAAAAGGTGAGATCAAGATACATGGCTATAGTCTGAGGTTCATAAGGTCGTTTTATGAAATTATTTGACAGCTGCAACTTTCTTTTAGTTATGTGATGGGCAGCAACATTGTAACTGTGTTTTCAGGCTGAAAATGAAAGACGAAGAGTGGCGCGAAGCTCAAAGAAGCTTTAACAAGATCTGGAGGGAGCAGAATGAGAAGTATTACCTCAAGTCATTAGACCACCAGGGTATTAACTTCAAACAGAACGACACGAAAGTTTTCCGCTCCAAGACACTGCTCAACGAGATTGAAACTCAGTACGACGAGGTAAGACCATTCCTGTCACTTTGGATGTATGTTTGGATGACAGTGCAGTGCAGCAGACTTGTAAACCCTGAAAGATCTGAAAGTGTATGAATTAGTTTTCCAGTCTCTGTGCATAACCGGGAATATAAGAAAATGGATAAAATGTTTTGGAGGCATTGCTCAACAAAATTCCTCTGCGAAGCCATTAAAAATGAGTTAAAGTAAGCAAATAAAGAAATCTGTAAGTATTAAGTAAATAGTGACCAGCTCTCCACACTATGGAATAATGCATCATTTGCGTATTTAATGTGTCAATTTAAACTTGCTACCTTCCAGCTTAAAGATGCAAACATAATTTAAAAGAACTCTAGTTTATTTACTGAGAAATAGTAAAAAATATTTTAGGTAAATTTGGTAAGTTGCTCCAATTTAAAGTGTATAAGAATTTATTACTAAACACTATATATTAGAATTGCACTGCTGGAACTAAATAGTTCCAGAATATAATAGACTGTTTTAGTGCAGGACTCCATGAGGAAATGATTCACCAAGCATGGCCTCCTCTATAATAACATAATGTATTCATAATATAACAGTAATAATAACAGTTGCACGTACAGTAGCGAGTTACTGGCTGTTAATTACAGTTGAAAGTTTCCTAGATAGATATGCCTTTGTCACATAAATCCACATTTCTGGAACGCGATCATTTACAAAACGACTCAATTAAACAGAGTTTTATATAAAAAATAAATAAATAAATAGAAACTGTGTTAAAATGCCATGAAAAAGAAGATGGAAAATGAATATATGACAAATTTGTTCATTATTTTGGTTAGTATCAAAACTGGCCTTGCAATGATTTGGAACTAGATTTTGCATTGGCTCACATTCAGGTCTGATATTGGTTTGAATTGTGTTTAACCTGAGACAACGCCGTCGGTGAGGATGGTGGCATTGCTCTGTACTGTCAGAGTAATGATTTCTAAGTTTCAGTCACATGACTTGTGAGGTAATTGGCAGGCAATTGGCCAACATGGCGAGATCTCCATAGAAACACACTGCAACCTGGTCAAATTTGGATTCAAGGTAAAACACATGGAAAAAGGAAATTCTTGAAATATAATTATAATTTATTATAGCGCTACATGTGATTTTAAATAAACATGCAAAAGTCCCCTGCAGTTTGTCCACTGTCAAAGAAATGATGGGTGTATCATTTTAGTGGTAGTCTCATTCTAACAGTGAGAAACATATTCCATTTAATTTGGAATTATTTATTTTGAATTGCTTGCATGTTATTGAGTGAAAAACTATTTGTCTCCTTTCCAAAACAAGGCTTGATATTTTATGGCAAAACCCTTGTAGACAGTAACTGAAGTCAGACATGCCTTGTAACTGGCCGCCAAGTTTGTACACAATGAGATTTAGTCCCACAGCCTCGATGCAGCTCCTTTCCAAGTCATTAAGCTTTCCAGGCTGACGGTTGGCAACTTAGACCTTCAGCTCCCTCCATAGATTTTCTTTGGGATTAAAGTCTGGATATTTTGGGGGTGTTTTTCTGCTAAGTGGACAGTACAGCAACAAAGGGACGTTGGACAAAGCCCTGAATCATTTAAACCTTTGGTGTGAACTTCCTTCCCTCAGCCAGGGCATTGATAATTAAACAAGGTAAAAAAGAAATGGCTCAAAAGTCTGAGTGGCTTTGACCTTTAGCTCACTTCACTCACTTTAGCTCAGATTTTCTTTGGGATTAAAGTCTTGAGCAGAAATTCAAGAGTTGCCAAATGTTAGCCTAAAAAAGGGATTTAGGTCAAAATCTCTTAAAAGATGTGGGCAAACTTGTTGGTCTTGTTTTGCAAAGCAGTCAAATAGGTTTTTTCATTTATTTGTATTTTATTTTCCAAAATACAAATCAAATTATACCTGTTTTTGAAAGTTACGATTTGAATCTATTATATTATTTTGTCTCACTTGTAGAATGATCCTACTATTAAAATGATACACATCATTTCTTTGTCAGCAACTACAGCCTTCTTACCCGCCTGACATTGTGCGATGTTTTTTTGCGTATGATCTTAATGATCTTTAATGTCTGATTTTGCACATTAAAATTCTGTGCAGCAACAAGAGGCATCAGAAGACAATGGCTCCTCTCCGTCAGGCCCTCATATGACTTTGCCGTTTGAAGATAGTCAGATCTTGGAGGATGCAGCTGCCCTCATCATCCATCACGTTAAGAGACAGTCCAGCATCCATAAAGACGACAAATATAAAATCAAGCAGGTCATCTACCACTTTATCCCTGACATGCTTTTTGCCCGTCGTGGTGAGCTGTCTGATGTGGAAGAGGAGGAGGAGGAGGAGGAGGAGGAGCCAGATCCAGAAGAGGATGGGGCAAAAAAGTCTAATGGTACACCTCAGCCCAAATCCAAGCTGCTGTTTAGCCACACAACGTCGGTCCAGCAGAAGCTTAGCACTTTTGACGAGGCATACAACCTCTTCTATGTCAACAACAACTGGTACGTCTTCCTGCGGCTGCACCACATACTGTGCTCCCGGTTGCTGCGCATCTACAACCAGGCAGAGAAACAGATTGAGGTGGAAACCAGGGAGAGGGATTGGGAAAGGAGTGTTCTAGGGCTTAAGAGAGAGAAGAATGACAGTCCGGCTGTCCAGCTGCGCCTGAGGGAGCCCTGTAAGTACAGCTTTTTAAAATACTGTGCTAAGACATTGCTTTGAGATTAGGTGGACAAATCATTTATTAGCTTATTGATAAAACTGTGTTCTTTCTGCCAACCTGTTTTTTCCACATGGCGTTTTTGCATTAAGTTTCTATTGTACAAGACATACAAGCAGATTTCTTTGTTCACGCCTGGTTCATTGTATTTAAGCAAATTCAAACAATTAAAAAAATTAATTTACAATTGTTCTCTGTTCTAGTGGACATAGACGTTGAAGATTACTATTCTGCCTTTCTGGAAATGGTGCGTAACCTTCTGGATGGGAATATGGACACTTCTCAATATGAGGACCAGCTAAGGGAGATGTTCACCATCCACGCTTACATCGCCTTCACAATGGACAAGCTCATTCAGAGCATCGTCAGGCAGGTAAGGAACAGAATCAAATTCTGGTCCTTTCTGTCTTAAGCACATTGGATTACATTCAACGTTATTGTTATTGGTCAGAGTACAGTACAGTACCGAGCTAATGAAATCCAGTGTGAATCTAAGCAGAATTGCAAAAAGGTCTGTCAGATATTTTTCATTTAGCATGACCAGCAGAATCTTAAAGGAATTTAATAAATTTTTATTGGGATTTTCCATAGCTCATCATAGTATGGGCATCTTTACTGTGATTCGACATGATGCTGTTATAATTCTGTGGATGTGCAGTAATGTAGTATAAATAGTAAACATTGTAAAGTACATATATTCATTACTGCGTAAGTATTAATACTAGTTTTGGAAATGTAACCGTTTTGGCTTGACTCCAATCAAAACTACTGTAAATCTGAAATAACACATTTTTGTGAGCATAATATCATTTGTTCTTATGCAGAATAAGCCGCCACCACCACAGGTAACCTAAAACTGTGTATCCTAAAAATCTAATTTCACAAATTGTGATCCTTTCCTCTCCTTTTTTAGCTTCAGCACATAGTGAGTGACGAGATCTGTGTTCAGGTGACTGATCTTTACCTCAGTGAATGTTCAAACAAGGCAACTGGCGGCTCCACGGCGACTCAGTCATCCAGAGTCAGCGTCGAAGCAAGCTACCAGCGCAAAGCTGAACAGCTAATGCCGGAGGAGAATTGCTTTAAGGTATTAATGAATGACGTAGAAGGTGATGACATTTTCTTCAACCTGTCCCTGAGGAGCTCGTTCTGCTCAGCTTTCATTCACTGTACTTAACTCAGAAAGTATCTCTTGTACTTAATGAGGATGGGGGGAAAAGAATAATATAATAGATTCCTTTTTAAGCGAAATGGTTTGACCAAAGAGTTTAAGTACTTGGGGTCAACAGTGCAAAGTAATGGAGAGTGCGTTAGAGAAGTGAAGAAGAGAGTTCAGGCA
>JAOTRA010000029.1:4720879-4731142 GCA_026260255.1 Pseudolaguvia tuberculata | reverse complement strand
TGTGGTGAAGGAAGATATGCAGGTAGTTGGGGTGAAAGAGGCAGATGTAGCAGACAGGGTAGGGTGGAGAAGAATGAGCCGCTGTGGCGACCCCTAACGGGAGCAGCCGAAAGGAGAAGAAGGTTTGACCATGGTACATTTTTATTGAATCAGCTTTGAACCAATCATAAGATTGTCATGGTATATGATTGTGTAGATTACTTTGTCTAATTACGCTCGGCCAGTCTAAACTTGCTAATTTTAGAATAATAACCCGCTTATTCCTTCAATCGGGCTCACGGGTGCCTTCTGGAGCCTTTCTCAGTGCACAAAGAGTGAAGGGCAGGGGTACACCTTGGACAGGTTGCCAGTCCATCACAGGGCCACACAGATCAACAACCACACACACACACACACACCTATGGGCAATTTGAAAGCCCTGGAAACGAACCCAGGACCATCTTGTTGTAAGGTGACCAATACGCCGTACATGATTTATTGTAGAACATTTAATAGACTGTATAGCAGTGAAATGTATGTTTTTGACAATATAACTGCTCATTGGTTGTTTATTATTATGTAGGTACTACAGTGTGCGAATGTTCAAATGTTTCATTTTATATATAAGTTAAAATTCATTGCGTAGATTAAAGATAGAACCTTGTGGCTGTTTTCCAGTAATGATACTTACGTTTTTACAACAGCTCCTGTTTCAGAAAAGCAAGGGGTGTGTCCAGCTGGCTGTGGAGTTACTGGACACTGAAGAGGAGAACTCTGATGAACCTACGGACTTTGAGGTACGCAGCTGAACAATTTTTTTTTTAATTATTATTATTATTTAAATTTTCAGAATTTACCGAAATCATCTCTTCTGATTTGATGCAGCGTTGGCCAGATTACGTCGACCGCTACCTGAACACAGATTCGACGTCCCCGGAGCTGAGGGAACAGCTCTCCCAGAAGCCTGTGTTTCTGCCCAGGTGAGGCTCAGCCCTGCTCCATCTCCTGCGCCCTGAGCCGAACACGGCTCATTTCCTAAACTCCACTCAACCTCATAGATATCAGTGGTCTTATAAGGTCCAGTGGTTCTGGTACCACAGAATGTCAAGTTAATTCATCGTACTCATCGTGTGAATGCCTAAACCACTTATGTTAGCTGTTCTGTGTGTGTTTCAATGGCATTATAGACCGACTGCCATGCAGCAATGTTCAGTGGGTGTGTCATTGCTTTTTCCATTAAAAAAGGACAAGATTTTTGTGTTCTGTTCATATCATGGACATGGAAGTCGTTCAATTTCTGCCGCATTCCAGTACAGTTTGTTGAGTTACTGCGAGTTTAATCTGGATGGGAATTCATCCAACTGTCCTGGACTTGGACTTTGCGGGATTAGTTATATAGTTTATTTATAAATCACAAAAGTTTGAAATGATGTCTTTTGGAACATTTTCTATTCATTTTCAGACTTTTTGTTCAACATAAGAGATTTTTGTTTTTTAAATGCATCTGCATTTATTTAGTTCTGACTGCCTTTGTTACAGCCGCAATGCTGCAAGTAACTGGAAAAGTACATAATTTTAATCTTTGTATTTTCAATGTAAGTATGTAGAACTATTTTTATATCATCATTCTTAACCAACTTGTTAGACAGTCATATTTCTTTGAAGTTGCATACATTAGCGATTGAAAAATTATGCAGTGAGATGACTAAAAATGGGCTCCCACTTGACATAGTTCATTCGATTTATTAATGCATAACCTTTTTAAAGGGCATCCAGATCAGCACATTACTAGTATTGTTATTATTATTATTATTATTATTATTATTATTATTATTAGAATATAATATATCCCAAATGAAAAGTCTATGCCTTATGTTAATGTAATGATTTTCAACAAATTGATGTGAGCAAAATGTCTCAATGTCTTTGTTTTCCTATAAATGGTTTTAAGATCATTCTGATTTCAGTCTTTTTCTCAGCACAAACGAAAGCAACAAAACGAATTGTGTTACATGTTTCAGAGATGCAGTGCGCTCCCGTTGAAGTGTGTGCTTTTGGTTGGGGTTGTGAGTTTACAGAGGGCTGCTGTGGATAGATGTCTAACTTGCCATGGTGTGTGTGACTCCCATACAGCTGTATTTCAGATGGGGAGCTTGTCAATAAAATGCTGATCTGAATTGTATCCTCAAATGTGCGTGTATTTCTTTTCCAAAGTTTAAGCACTTGCATGGAAGGATGTTTTTTTTGTGGATTGTATATATATATAATATATATATATATTGGCTTTGCATGTTTCAATGTGTGTAATGTCGAATTTCTTTCTTAATTAATTTTTTTTTATCACTCACATACAAACTGGCGACTTGTTTTTGGGTTTTTTTTACTGCCATGTGGTGATGGTTGTGTTTTGTTTCTGTGCATTTCTTATAGGTGTGTGTGATTTGGGCAGTTTAGGTTAATTAACCCACATTTCATGCTTCACAGATTTGCTCTGTATTCAATAATGCAACAGCAGCAAATGAAAGTGTTCTATATGCATGGTCATAATCAAGTTATGCAAATACTTACATTTAAGTAACTCCTATCGTGGCTTTTTAACTGTCATTTCTTATTTTTATTGAGAATTGGCTTGTGCGTCTCAATTTCTGTAAAGTGGAGTGCTGAATACAAAATATTCATGGTTTCAGTCCCCGCTCTCACCTGTAACCTGTGCGGTAAGTACATTTCTAATTTTAGTATTTTTTGAAGCGGGGATTTTTTTTTTTTTTTTTTTTCCTATTTTTCTGTTTTTTTTCCCTTCATAATCTGATTTCATACTTGATCAGAATACTGCTTGCCGCGTATTTGTGCCCGTTAAGGTAATCTCTGACTCAAACGGAGGTGCACTGTAGACTTTGTCCATAATCTTGTTTATGGTTATGATTGGGTGTTTTCTTTCTTTGTCACACTGAGAGTCTGAGCCTTGGTGCGTGGGTTTCATGATGTACTGCAATATATGCTGTGCCAGATGGCTTTTTATGGATGACTGTATGAGTTCACACAACGTTTCCTTTCTGTTCTGTCAGGAACCTTCGACGGATCAGGAAGTGCCAGCGAGGGCAGCACGTACAGATGAGAGAGTCGAACGAATCGGCCAAGAAAACCGCAGATGGTGCAGAGGACCCGAAAATGGAATGCATGTTTAAGATCAACTCCTACAAGATGGTGTATGTTATTAAGTCGGAGGATTACATGTACAGACGCACAGCGCTGTCGAGAGCCCATCAGGTATGCAAATGATTCTGACATTTAATCTCTCTGCTCCACATGCTGAACCGTTAAATAGCAGTGATTTTATAAATTCTGCTTTCATTTTTAGTGTCCTTACAACAAAAAGGTCCCAGGTTTGATTCCCGGGCCAAGGATTTTTCTGTGCATAGTTTGTATGTTCTCCCTGCACTTGCACAGGTTTTCTTCGGGTACTCTACATTCTTCCCACAGTCCAAAAACATGCACATTGGGTAGATTGGTGACTCTAAATTGCCCATAGGGGGGTGCGTGTGCGTGTTGTCATACATTATTTCCTCTTTCAAAACTTTTTGAAATTTGGGAATGCTTGAAATGTTGAGTTAGAATATTATACGGTTGTTATACCTCAAAATTATGTTGTTTACAATTTTGGGTCCAGAATAGAATTTATTCACTTACCTGTGCTTGATTGTAATTTAATAATTTGATTATCTATAATTGTGTTGAGTGGCATCAGATTTACTTTAGTAGTGTGATTAGCTTGTGACTCTTTAACTGGGTCAATAATAAATTAGTTTTCCCCAAATTATTACTTTATATACAGCAACAAAATCAAATGTATGTGCAAGTACATGCTGATGACATCATTTCCCTGCTGGGGAAATATAGAATATAAAGAATATAATTTGATTACTAGATCAGAGACTGCATAACATCCCTTCAACATCGAGCAGCACATGGCTTGGGCATTGCCGGGAGACAATCCAGCAATTTGGGGTCAGTAGGGTAAATGCTTTTCTTGTTGCCCGAGACTTCAGGCAAATCACTTGTTTGATTAATCAAGTTGGGAATTGAATGTACCTTCAGGCAAAGCAGATTTAAATTTCAGTGCCGATTTTGTTGATTTATTTTCTTTTAGATGCCGTTGTGCCAGAGGTAGAAGGGAGAGCAGCAATCACATACAGTAGTTGCACTATGACCTTTGTTCTACAGGTTGCCGTTGTAATAATATGCAGCAGTGTGTGATGCAAATGTCACTTTACTAAACAACGAATCAATTTTCCTCGAAACATTGTTTAAAAAAAATCAGCAGTGTTTATTCATCATCCAAAAAGTTGTTGCTGCTCAAAATATCGGAAATGGGTATCTCAAATGTGCATATTTATTCCAGATTACAACTGTCACCTACATAATTATACACCGTATAACATAGTGAAATGTTTTTCTTCGCACATCCCATCTTGAAAGGCTGGAGACAGAGTGCAGGGTCAGTGCCCCTGGAGCAGGGAAGGTTAAGGGTCTTGCTCAAAAACCCAACAGTGGCAGACAATGGCAGGGTTTGGATCCAGACCTCCCTGGTATACTGCTATACTATTTACTATTTTTAGCAGTTTGTATTTTTATAATTTTTTATTTTGTTAGTTTTTTTATACTATTTAAATTAAAATAGTATAGTTGATGTTTTAGGCTGATGTGGAGAAGAAAATGGGATTTGACGCGAGACACCCAACAGACGAGGAAGCTTTTATGGCAAGTTAATATTAATAAGCTTAAGGCACCTGCAGCAATGATTAGGTGCCAAAATGATGATGATGATGCACCTCCAGAAAAAACTGTATGCAAGTTTGAATCCCTCTCTCTCTCGCTCTCTCGCTCTTTCTCTTTGGGTTTGTGTTTTTGTGTGTGTAATCTCATTTTGTGTGTTTCCTGTGTTCAGTCCCACCAGCTTGTCAGCACCCGGCTGCATCAGCGTTTCCAGACCTGGCTAGATTCATGGAGGAAGAACCATGTAACCAAGGAGATGGCCACTGACAATCACCAATGGTTGATGGGAGAAAGACGGGAGTCACTGCGGGCTTGTAAAACCAGCTGTGAACCATGCATCCTTCACTTCCAGCCCGTCAACAGATACAGGGTCAACTACAGCAGTACACCCTAACACTCTGCTCTCGGAGACCTGGTGCTTAGGGTTGGGGTTGGGGTTTTTTTTGTGATTTTAAATGTTAGTTGCCATTGACCTAAATATAATTTTTAGAATACGTATCTTCAAAAATTTTCCTGGAATTATTCCAGGAAGTAATTACGTTTTAATGCTACTTATTGATAGGCCCACAGGTCAATGTTTAATTTAATTTTTTTTTCGATTGGCGTGTAAAGTTGTTTTTTTTGGTAACTATGACTTCTTTTGTATGCTGTGTTTATTATTGTTATTGGTTTAGTGTTAACCATGTCCTTACAAATGTTTGTGAATTGCAGCCAGACTTGTAGAAATTAGTAAGAAATGGAATTCACTGATGGGAAGCACTTGAAGGAGAGATGAGAGAAAAGATCATGTCTAATATAAAGATCAAGTCTGGGCTTTTTAGATATTGAAACCCTAAAGGGAATCATGATGTGATTATCCCAGTTTTCAAATGAGACGGCAACCGCAAAATGTCTCTAATACTGTATATAACTTGTATATACATCCAGACTGTTTATATTAAAATGAACATTATAATGTAGTTCAACTTTTAGACTTTATTATCTTAGCAGATGTGACTGATGTTGGTCTGTATATTGTAAACGATGACCTTTTCTACCAAAGGGACTTGCTGTTCTAATGTTTAGTTGTTGTTGTTTATTTGTCTCACCATCTCTTTTGGGGTCGTGATTTTCTGGGTTTTTATAAATAATCTGGTGTATAAAACCCTTTTTGTTCTTATTTTTCTTTCCTGATGGATTTTTTTATTAGACCCAATATAACTTTGTGACACAGCCCATGGTAATAGGATTCGGAGTAAAAATAAGAAACTCTTCATTGTTGTTGTCTTGTTTCATTCCCTGTCCCATTCCCGGTCGGTTTGTTGTGAACGTTTGATTTTTGCACCATTTCTCTTGTGCACCCCACAATGACCACTGCTGAGACATATGTAAAAGTGTATTAGAAAAAAATGTGATAGCATGTTTCTAGGTTCTTCTGTACAGATTTTTGTATTATTCGTTATCATTTGAAAGATTGAAATACAACAATGTTGTAGTTAACAGTAAAATTCCCAAGAAGATTGCTGGTCTCCTGTCATTAATCTCCATCTCAAATATATTTATAGAACAGTGAAGGGAATAGAATCACCCAATCATTTCTCAACAGACTGAATTCAATTTCTTTCTTTATTCCTGAAATATTTCATTGCTCATTTTCCCCTTACTTTATTGCATAAAAAAGAAAGTATTTTATAGGCCACGTGGTGGCCTTACGCCTGTATGGAGTTTGCATGTACTCTCCACACTTCTAGGTATTTTGGTTTCCTCCCACAGTCCATAAACATGTACGTTAGGTTAATTGATGAGGCAAAAATGTCCATAGGAGGAAATGTGTGTGTGAGTGGTTGTTTGTCTGTGTTGCCCTGCGGTGGACTGGTGACCCGTCCAGTGTGTACCCTTGCCTCTCGACCTATGTTCACCAGAATAGGCTCCAGAAAACCCCTGTGACCCCGAATTACGGAATAAGCCGGTAAGAAGATGAATAAATATTCCTGGTTATACTTGGAACGAGTTTCTTTAATCTTACTACTGTAGTTGTAATATTCACTAATCACCAACAGAGGGCGATTTTAAACAATTTACAGTAACAATCGTTCCAATTTATGTTATGCACTGTTGTAATGTGGCCCCTTAGGGAACCCTATATGGTTCCTAAATGGTGTAACCAGCAGAAAATATGGGGATTGCGCACAAATTACACATTCAATTCTGAAGGGAAACCAAAACAAGTAGAAGTTAAATTGTGGGAAGTGGTAACTTAGTAGTTATGGTTTTGGACTAGTACCAGAAAGACCGGGGTTCGATTCCAACCTCTACCAAGCAACCACTGTGGGCCCTTGTGCAAGTCCCTTATCCTACAATTGCTAAGTTGTAAAAAAATAGACCAAATGTAAGTCGCTCTTTATAAGAGCGTCTACCAAATACCAAAACTGGAGCTGTAAATATCAACTTTAACTATCTATACCATTGTCTATACACCGAAGCTATGAAGTGTCGCAAGTGCCAGCACTGCTGGAGATCTTAGAAAGATCTATACATGTCGTTCTGCTGCTGCTGGAGATCTTTTGGTTGAAGAATTTGAAAATTAAGATTAGAGATTATTTCAGAGGCAGCGCTGTCGCCTCACAACAAGAAGGTCCTGGGTTCGAATCCCAGGGTGGGATCTTTCTGTGTGGAGTTTGCATGTCCTCCCGGCGTTTGCGTGGGTTTCCTCCGGGTACTCCGGTTTCCGTCCAAAAACAGTTGGTGATTGTAAGTTGTCCATAGGAGTGAATGTGTGTGTGAATGGTTGTTCGTCTATGTGTTGCCCTGAGATGTACTGGTGACCCGTGCAGGGTGTACCCCCGCCTCTCGCCCTATGTGTGCTGGGATAGGCGCAGCAGACCCCCGTGTCCCCAGATTCGGGAATAAGTGAATGAATGAATGGTTCTCACCAACAGGGTGTGGGAATATCAGTCTTTCCTTCTGTCTTTCCTTCTGTCTACATATGTAACCTTTGATCATTTTCTCCACATGCTCAACTGGTAATGTGATGCTCTGGATTTGTTTTCATGTTCTTGGCCATTTTGTCATTCTACTGAGGATTGTTATTCCTCCCTTCTTAGATTGTTAAACAAAGACAGGATTTATAACTGTAAAAAGTTCTCTGTAGTAACAGCAGGAAATAATAGGAAAAGTGATGATGAAAACGTTTGCTTATTTCTGTGCCCAACAGATGTTTCCAGCTGTGTAATGACTGAATGGTTCAAAAAGAGGGAAGACTTTTAGGGCTGCAGATCAGTTTCATGTGGATAAAATATTATTAATAATATTATTATTATATTGTTGTAATTGTAATCAACAAAATATAGCAGCTGCTTCAAGATTTCTCTGAGCTCCTCCAGCTCGGGTTAGAATCTCTAATTAACACCATTTCATTATGTCAATGTCTTATACAGGAGAGAGTCGTGAGAATGGCATCTAATCCACATTTAAAATACGTGTTAAAATCAGGGATCTTCCAAATTTCTGTTTTTATGTTATATATGTAATATTCATTCATTCATCTTCTTAACTTTGGGGTCACGAGGGTCTGCTGGAGGCATTAAAGGACATATTTATATGAAATGATTAATTGGTCCATTTTTATAATGTCTCAATTATTACTATTTTGGTAAATATTTTAATGCTTTTACTCCTGGACATGGAGACATTAGTGACAATCACACCAAGTCACTTTATTTATTTATTTATTTATTTTTTATTTTTTTCTTGACCATCTGATCCAAATGTGGTTCCTCTCCATTACAAATTTGTAATCACAAAATTGTCTAAAATGCTTTTGTACGTTGTAGCATTTCATTGGGTTCAATTCCCGGGCCGGGGATATTTCTGTGCGAAGTATGCATATTCTTGTCGCGCTTGCGTGGGTTTCCTATGGGTACTCCGGTTTTCTCCCACAGTCCATAAACATGCAGATGAGGTGGATTGGTGATTGTAAATTGTCCATAGGAGTGAATGTGTGTGTGAATGGTTGTTTGTCTGTATGTTGCCCTGAGATGGACCATCCAGGGTGTTCCCCTGCTTCTTGCCCAATGTGAGCTGGGATAGGCACCATCGGATCGCAGTGACCCCGAATTATGGAATAAGCGGGTAATAAGATAAATGAATGAATGAATATATAAGGTGTAATTTGAAACATTTGTTTTATTTAAACTATCTTATAATTTTTTAAGGCTAACACTTCAAGCAAATATGTTAGACTGGGAACCATTTTTCTCATGGGAATCACGATGGCTGCATAAAGTACAATCATGCATATAAGCCTATAAAATTATCCTCTCAGACAGATGTTTATAAATCCCAACAGTTTTATAATGAAACATCTGTAAATCCAAAAGATTACAAACCAATTTCCTTAAGAAAAAAAAAAAACAATTCACCCTTTCTTTTTTCCATTGTCCAATAAAAGTATTTGCAGTTTAGCCACCAACATCATTTATTCATTTGACTAAAATTAAGTAGAAATAAATCAAACATTAAAAAGTTACGGCAGGTTATAGTATGAATATTACACGTATCTATTCACTTATTAATGCATACAAAACGTATAAAAAGTTAGTTAGAATATGTTTTGGGTTCAGTATGTGTAAAACATGGATTCTATGAAATCACTGTAATGTAACATAGAAAAGAAATATCATTCATGTAAGCGCTGACTGATTTCATCATCTGCTTCTCATGGGCTTCGTTCCCGCACATAAACCCGTGTGCACACCACGTCGTCAGCTCCGAACGTCTAAAAGTAAAAAAAGGAACGGTAGAGTGAGACCTTTTTACCCATATTTCTCATTCAGATCAGTGTCGAGATGTCTAACATAAGTGATGGTTTTGAGACAGGAATGGAGTGCAATTAGAATGATGAAGAACAGACTTACATTCCCATTATATTTCCTATAGAAGGTTTTATCATAGGTGATCTCATAGCTTGAGGAGAATTCAAACGGAACAATCCATTGATGTGTTTACTGGGGGGGGGGGGGGATTGTCAACATCAAGCACCATCTGTGCCCCAAAATGGGAAGAGAGGGCCGGACTGCCTCATCCACTTTTTTTTTTAAAAATGGGAAGCCATCTGCCCATTGTACTAGTGTCATGGGAGACATTAGCCAAAGGGGTGTCAAGGCACTGGGCTCCACAAACATTCCCTTCTGTAATTTGATCAATGAGGATCATTAGTCCAGTCTGAACCCGGATCCCCTGCAGGTACTTTGTTAGTCTGTGCCAGCTTTTGCGAGTCCTTTGGGTGACAGTTGTTTAAATTCGACCGATCTAAAATTAGTTTCCATTACGTTTCTTACCGTCTGATGTTAGTTCACGTTAATTCTGATGGTTTTTCATGTGCAGAAAAAAAACCTTGGATGGAAAATATGGGGGAGTCGGTTGAATTATTATAAGCTGAGTTATTCCGGACTAATCGAACCCAGCCATTAGGGTTGCACAAGCCAGTGCATTCTTAGTGCCGGTCCCAAGCCCGGATAAATGGGGAGGGTT
>JAOTRA010000029.1:4657021-4667868 GCA_026260255.1 Pseudolaguvia tuberculata | reverse complement strand
GGATAGGCGCAGCAGACCCCCGTGACCCCGGATTCGGGAATAAGCGGGTAAGAAGATGAATGAATGAATGAATGTTTGTGGACTGTGGGATAAAACCCATGTAAGCCTAGAAGTTCCACACAGAAATGCTCATACCCATGGAATCAAACCCAGACCTTCTAGATGTGAGACAACAGTCTCCACTAAACCACTAAACCACTGTATTGCTTACTTACTATATTGAGTTATAATATATATATATATATAAGATATATATCTCACATGAATCAGTTTTGAATCAACACCGGCGGTACATTTATCGGCTTTCATGCAACCTGAGCTTTCTGAGTGCACAGTATCTCTACAAGAAGTGCTATTTACAGAGTTGGAGTATGTGTGAACATGATCATATGTTCCCTCTTCCCAGTTCCACCCAGTTTGTTTCCAAACAGACAATTGTAGTGAGACTCCTTGTGGTCTGCTACACAAGGGGATATGGGAGTCTTTAGCGCTTCGGAAGACTTATTAGAGATGAATTAAGCGGATTTGATACAGTTACAGTTTGGCATTTGGTAGACGTTCTTATTTAGAGCGCCTTTTATTTTTTTATTTTTTATTTTTTACAATTGTGGGTTAAGGGCCTTGTTCAAGGGCCAACAGTGGTCGCTTGGTGGAGGTGGCATTTGAACCCCGGTCATTCTGGTATTAGTCCAACACCTTAACCACTAGACTACCACTTCCCACAATAGAGGGGATAGAAGTTTCATATAGTTTTTTTTAAAGCAATTTGGTTATGGCATTGTTGGTGGTTGGACCTGTCACACTTATTTTGTCTTTTCTGTCTCGTCTCTCTCTCTCTCTCTCTCTCTCTCTCTCTCTCTCTCTCTCTCTCTCTCTCTCTCTCTCTCGCTCTCTGAATACAACAGGAAGTCTGATCATTTTGTGTAGATAAAACTATAGGTGCTTTTGAAGGTATTCCAGCAGATGTACACCTCAAAATAGAACAGGCATTGAAATAGGCTGGTATTACATTAGCCTCATGGACTAATTATGGTTTAATATGATAACTCTTTAGGGTTCCGAAAGAACCTTGTGGAATGAATGAATGAATGAATGAATGAATGGATCTTTCTGTGTGGAGTTTGCGTGTTCTCCCTGCTCTTGCGTGGGTTTCCTCCGTGTACTCCGGTTTCCTCCCACAGTCCAAAAAACATGCAGATGAGGTGGATTGGTGATTGTAAATTGTCCATAGGAGTGAATGTGTCTGTCAATGGTTGTTTGTCTATGTGTTGCCCTGAGATGGACTGGCGAACCGTCCAGGGTGTACCCCCGCCTCTTGCCCTATGTGTGCTGGGATAGGCGCAGCAGAAATCAGAAAGCTATATTTGTCAACGTATCCATGTATTTCTCAGCCACAGCTTTGGCTATGAATAAAGGGTTCTCGGTGGCCTATGAATGATCAGCTGTCTGTTGTCATTTCTGTAGACCATTATATCCTGCCACCAAATGCCACTTTTACCCAACTTTAACCAATGTCCTTTAACAATGACAATATTTTTAGAAAAAACATTTTGGGATCATTTATAGACATTGGGATCATTTATTCTGAGGGATTAAATTAGTAACCTGCATTTAATAAAGATGGCCATTTCAGATGTAAAAAAAAAGAAAAGAAAAAGGAAAACAAGAAAAAGGAAAACAAGGCAGAGAAAGTAGAGGTATGGAAGATGGAAGTAGGGGGTAGGGGAGCAGTTTTCCATGGTGAGTGGTATCCATAAATCAGTACAACCTGATCCCAGGCTTGCAGTTCTAAATGTAGGAACTAGAGATCACTTGCTTCTTTCCATCATTCACTCATTCATTCATTCATTCATTCATTCATGGAAATGACTCATGCCCAGGTTTTTTTTTCAAAGCACAAAAGTGTCCAACTCGGCTTTAATGTAGTAGCTCAACTTACAGGTGGAGTGGAGGACGGTTGGATAGACAGATCAGCAGACAGCTTCAGGTTCATTTGTTACCATGTACATCCAGATGTACATCTTAATGAACAAAGGTTATTTGGATCACTATGGTTGAACATTGTACAGGGGATCACATTGTTTTCTCCTAAATGTTTTAGGAAGTCAATAAATCATCACCAGATCATTTATTAACAACAAACATCAATGATTTCTTCACTGTATTATTTTTCTTGTTGGTTGATCAGCAAAGAGACATTAAGCCTCAGTGACAGTTTCCCAGTGATGACCTTGCCTTCTAGATGACCTTTCAGAAAAGAATATGGAAATGTTGCTGCACCTTGGAATAACATTCGGATCTGTCTAGTCAGAGGAGAACTGATACCCCCAACTTAACCTGGTCTTGCTCAAGGACCCAGCAGTGGTAGACTTTGCTGTAATGAGGCTTGAATCCAGGCAGAACATTCCTGCTCTTTCTTGCTATTGGTGGGGCTTAAACACAGGTTGTCCTGGTCTACTGATCACCAACATTTGAACCACCACTACACCAAAGATCTGGTTGATATGTAAATGCAGCCTTAGACAAAGACCCCAAAACCCTTTAAACTGGTAGCAATGATAAAAGATGTAAAGATAATAATAAATCCATGTACAGTCTCAAATATCTTACTAGGCTTATGAGGCTAACGATTTATCAGCCCCTGTGGCACAAAGTATCTATATTATCATTGGTTTTCATTAGTGTGGTGAACTGGGTAGGCTTCATAAATTATGTATCAAAGTCTTCTTTTTATCTGACAACAACTCACTGCTGTCTGGTAATGTAATGTGAGTGATGGTTCTCTGGACGCAGTGTTTAAAAAAACCCAATACACAGTGGGAACCCTGTTATCATATTCACTGAAATATTGTTCCGGGTCATGTGAATAGAAACTGTAGTTTCTTTTACTGGAATGACAAGAACACAGTTATCATTTAAACAAGGATTTTAAGCCAACAAAAGCTTTTTTCCATGTCTTTTACTTGTACTACTATTTGAATGTCTGAACTGGTTTCCCAACTGGAGCAATGAAATCAAGCTAATGTGGTTTCATTGAAATCAATAGAGGAGAAAAGAGGAATTAAGCTTCTTAGAAAGCTATTCATTTTTTTTGAAACAGAAATGAAAATGAGTCATTTAAACAGTGATAGAATTTGTCTTTTAAACTCCCAGCCTATGACTATTCAATAGCTTTTCATTAGTGGTGAAATAAGTGGAAAGAAGTTCTTTGAGATGATAACTGAATATAGAGTCTTTTCAAATGTTCTAGAAATACATGGCTGATGGAAACTAGACACGAGTAAAAAGTTATTTCAGCAGGATAAAATATTTATTTATAGTAAACCGCAGAAATTGGCCATAATCACATTTTATGTCGAGTTCATTCATTCATTCATTCATTCATTCATTCATTCATTCATTCATTCATTCATTCATCTTCTTACACACTTATTCCCTAATTCAGGGTCACAGGGGTTACCGGAGCCTATCCCAGTGTACATAGGGATTTTGGTTATTTTACTCATCCTTCTTTTTACCAGATAATGTTTAAGGTTATTTTGGTGATAAATTCATCAAATTTTGATTGATCTGATTTGATCAACATTTTAAACTAATTAGGATAAAAGTAAGGTTAGGATAAAATTAAGTTCTCTTTTCATTTATCTTCTTAGTCCCTTAATTCAGGGTACACCCTGAATAGGTCGCCAGTCCATCGCAGGGCCACACAAATGAAAAACTATACACACTCACACTATGAACAATTTAGAATCTTCAATCAACCTAATGTACAAAGGTATGTGTTTTTGGATAGAGGAGTACCTGAAGAAAACCCACACCAGCACGGAGAGAACATGCAAACTCTGCACAAAACTTCTTGTTGACCTTCTTGCTGTGAACTAATTACTACGCCACCGCACTGCCTTATACCTGATCTTAAAAGTATTTTTTTTAATTAATGGAACACAGTATATTTAAGAAAAGTAATGTGCTACCCACCTTTGATTTACCATTAAAAAAGCATTTCTCATTTGCCTTTACATTCTTTACTTAATTAAGCAAAGGTTTACTTTCACAACAAGATCCTAAAAGTAAAATAACTGAAATAACATTTGGCTTTATTCTCTTTACCGCAATGACCATTCATTCATTCATTCATTCATTCATTCATTCATTCATTCATTCAACTTCTTACCCTCTTATTCCCTAATTCGCGGTCACGGGGGTCTGCTGGAGTCTATCCCAGCGCACATAGGGCAAGAGGCGGGGGTACACCCTAGACAGTTCGTCAGTCCATCGCAGGGTCACACATAGACAAACAACCATTCACACACACATTCACTCCTTTAGACTCACCAATCGACCTAATGTACATGTTTTTGGACGGTGGGAGGAAACCGGAGTACCCAGAGGAAACCCACACAAGCGCGGGGAGAACATGCTAACTCAGCACAGAAAGATCCACGATCCGGGAATTGAACCCGGGACCTTCTTGTTGTGAGGCGACCATACTATGTTGAGAACAACTGTTTTAGATAAACCATATGGATTGTATTGCTAAATAATTCATTCATTCATTTTTTTCATCCATTTTTTTATTAGTCCTGACAATATTCACCTTATTACCTAAAATGTAATCATTTTCTGTCCAGTCAAGTAAAACAGTTCACTATCTTAACACTCCTATAAATCCGAGAGGATTATCAAGTCACTTTTCTACAGGCAGTTTGAAGCCCATTTGGCAAATCAGGAAAGCAATAGGCGGAACACCAAGAGGATGATGGAATACAGCCCGAGTGAAAATGAGCTGGACTTGGGCAATTGCTCAGCTCCAAAATAAGATTGGTGAATATGCTAATATAGTATGAACAAGGATATGGAAATATAAAAGAGTCTGTCTATCCTCTTATCTCTTCCACACAAACTCTCTTCAGTATGATGGACCTCAGGCCTGAACACCAGAATAGAGTACTTCAAACAATCTGGAGTATGTATATAGGGATCCACTGGGAATAGGGTTCTCTGGATTCCGAATGAAATGACACATCAAACGTGTCAATGATGCGGCAGATCAAACCAGATGAATCCGGTTTAACGCCATCACCATTGTCTGTGCTCTCTTCATACCTGGACTGACTTAATGCCCTTTTATGCTTGGATATATTTTTATTTGGACTTTTAAGTTTTATTTAAATGCCTATTATCTGTCTTCTTTGGTTTTTTTGTGTCTTCTGGATTTTGAATTGGTTTGGACACAATACGCTGACATGAGTTATGTTTCTGGAAGACACAGAAATCGAGTAGGATTGTCGGAAGATACTCAAACTCCTAGCGCTTGCGTGGGTTTCTTCCGCATACTCTGGTTTCCTCCCACAGTCCAAAAACATGTTGATTAGATCATGATTCTAAATTGTCCATAGGAGAGAATGTGTTTGTAAATAATTGTTTGTCTCTGTGTTGCCCTGTGATGGACTTACGACCTGTCCAGGGTGTACCCCTGCCTCCCGCTTAATGTGAGCTGGGATTGGCTCCAGCAGACCCCCGTGACCCTGAATTAGGGAATAAGCGCGTAAGAAGATAAAGGAATGAATGATGGAATGATTGAATGTTCTCTTCTTCTCTTTTTGGCTGCCCCCATTAGGGGTCTCCACAGCAGATCACTCTTCTCCACACTACCCTGCCCTCTACATCTGCCTCTTTCACCCCAACTACCTGCATATCTTCCTTCACCACATCCATAAACCTCCTCTTTGGTCTTCCTCTTTTCCTCCTGCTCGGCACCTCCATCCTCCAGCATTCTTATACTAATATAATATACTCCATGTCCGTCCTCTGCACATGTCCAAACCATCTCAATCGAGCCTCCCTCACCTTGTCTCCAAAACATCCTACATGCGCCGCCGTCCCTCTAAAAAACTTATTTCTTTAAGTAACTTAAGTTACCATTTTAGGGGGGGTAGGACACATTTTTAAAGGATTTGCTGAATTCTGTACTCCAGTTGTGTTCTCAAATGAGGCTAATTTCATCCCTCATCACACTTCCTGTGTCACTAACATACACCAAGCTGATCAAACACATCTCCTTCTCTCCTCATTGTCTTCACATCCCTTGCAGGTTCACATAGAGTAAACGAAGACTGATAATTATTAGTGTTCACTGTAATCTGGATTTCATTCTGTCTTTTATGATAGCTGAGGTATTGGTGTCCTTTAAAGCACGTCATAGCAGCACTGTGCGCTGTCTGTTTCCGTGGTAACAAGGCAGATCCTTATCATGGGACTCTTCTTCCTCCAGGCCAAACACCCACCCACACACACACACACACACACACACACACACACAGACACACAACAAACACACATTCACTCACACACACTACCATCCATGTCTATATTTCTGATCTATGCCTAAAAGTGTACATAACAAAAACATAGATCACAGCTTTAAACCTCTAACATCCACAATAGAATTCAGAGGATGTCAATTATATAACTTCTTCTTGCACACAGAGCCTATAACGGGACCCTTTTGTTCTGTTGTAGTGTTCATATCCGGTTTGGGAGGACTTCAGTGCCAAGGCTACCAAGCTGCATGCTCAGCTTCGGTGAGTGCCATTTGTACCTGTCATTACGGAACAACTCCTATTATTGCATGCTGAGGAAAGATAATGTCATTATTTCATCCAATTTCTTTGTCTCTTTTCTCAGAACCACCGTGCTTGCAGCAGTGGCTTTTCTGGATGCCTTTCAAAAGGTGGCAGACATGGCAACCAACACACGAGGTAGGACCCCGTATATGTGTTACGTGGACTGTATGTGAAAAAATGGTTTTAGACTTAGGAAAACAGAAGATTTATAAAACAGGATTTTGGAATACCGGGGGTGACGGGGGCAAGGAAAAACTCCTTAGAGTTGGATAAGGAAGAAACCTTAAGAGGAACCAGACTCAACAAGTTTCACCAGCGATTTTAAACATCTTTTTCCAGATTTATTCTGCTGTGTATTTGCTATTTTGCTATTTAATGAGGCTCCAAAGCGGCGTGGTGACATAGTGGATAGCACGGTCGCCTCACAACAAGAAGGTCCCGGGTTTGATTCCTGGGACAGGGATCTTCTCCCAGCTCTCGCGTGGGTTTGGGTAAATTGTCCATAAGAGTGAATGTGTGTGTGAATGGTTGTTTGTCTATGTGTTGCCCTGGCAACCCGTCCAGGGTGTAACCCTGCCTCTCGCCCAATGTGAACTGAGATAGGCACCAGCAGAACCCCGTGACCCCGAATTAGGGAATAGGCGAGTAAGAAGATGAATGAATGAAGCTCCAATCCAAAGACTTTCCACTCCAATTTAAAGCCATTACTTGGAGGAAACCCACGCAAGCACCGGTACAATATGTAAACTCAGACAGAAAGATCCTTGGCCAGGGATTCGAATCCGGGATCTTCTTCTCACGGTGTGAGACAACCGTGTTATCTACTACAAAACCGCACCGCTGAAAATCATTTAGAATTGCACTATAGTCTACCAAATACTAAGCATTAGACCAATTAATCTATAGTCTGTGTCAAACATATAACATATGAGCCAACGTTTATAAGATAAAGAAAAGTGTCAAAAATGAAAGCATTCAAGAAATAAAGTATGTATGTACTGTAACAGATGAACAAACACTGACCTAGTGGAGGAACTGGCATGCTTGCACATAACCCTGACCTAAACTCCACTGAACACCTTTAGGATAACCGGTACCACAGGATTCTCAGCAAACCTAATGTACAACATTAGTATCTAAATTTGGGAGAAGAGTTAAGGGTACTGCTGGCAGATTATAGTTCAATTCCCAGTACCAGCAAACGTCTTCTGCAGGGCAAAAAGTTCATCAATCCAACTTCACAACAAACAGGATATAAGTCAAGGGTTATTTTACACAGATTTACAGCCACACATCTAACTTCACTGCTGTAGTAATTCTAAATCTAAAGCTCTTTAAGGATATTTTTATTTGGGTGGGGTTATGAATAAAATATTATGTGGTTTCCAGTACATAAACTCACTCATGCATTACGGCTCATTTTTGGGAAGATTGCATTGCTATTAAAACTCAGTTTGCTTTAGAAGGTTTTCTTGGCTATAGCACATATTCATTGATTAAAAAAAACACAGCTTATATTTGGACCATTAGAATTTTGAGACCTAACAAAATAGGCTAACAGACGGTTGGATTTCAAAAGAGTATAAATTAAAACCAGAGAGAGAGAGAGAGAGAGAGAGAGAGAGAGAGAGAGAGAGAGAGAGAGAGAGAGAGAGACCAAAGAACTGTGGGTTATTTTTGGCTATGCCAGTCATTCTTATGAAATCGAGTTGTGAACCTTTAGGAAAACTAGCTTAAATGAAAGCTGGTGGTAAAGAAAAATGCCAATAAACAATTTGGACCTTAATAGTCTTCCTTTTTTTCTTCAGTCTCTCTTTTTTTTCCTGACATCTCAAGCTGCCAGAGGTTATGATTATATATCCTGTCTGGCTGATCATGTGTACATGAGACCAAGGAAGTGCGTTGGGGAAATTCAGACAGGAGATTTTAATGAGGTGACAGGCTTTGAGCTTATTCCATGTGGACTCTTAAAGCATCGAGGAGCTTGTTTGACCTCCTCTGCAGATGGAGGTTGCAGAGAAATGAGGAAGGCTATGAAAGGAAATGCTTATTAAACAGTCAGAGGTGGGGGGGGGAGGGAGGGGGAAAGAAAAGCATCATAGCCCACAAAGCTTGTGGAGAACCGGTTGAAAGGTTTTTGCTGAAAATATAAATATAAACTAGAAGTTTTCTTATCTCAAGCAAAACCTGAAGGTACGCTATAAAGTTTACACCATAAACCTAACATAGAATTTAACATTTAATTAACAGTTAATTTCTAGGATCCGATTATTTCCAGGTGGAATATTAAACAACATGACACACAAGTCTCCTGGAAATCCTGTACATTTCTCCCAATCAGAGGACGACCTCACACTCCTGAAGTTCCCAGTTAAGTGTGCCATATGCATCAGATATATAGCTGGTTGTCTGTAAGGGTACGATATGAGGCTGAGAATAGAGTCAGGGTAAAGTTAGACATACATTTCTATTTTTTTTCATTGTTTGGGCAGATTTCCTATTTAAATATTACCTTTAAACAGTTATTATCCTTTTAGGTTTAGGTTTAGTTTTCAACTTATTAAATGCTAATTAAAGCTTATTCATTCATTCCTACCTGCTTATTCCCTGATTCGGGTGCACAGGGGTCCGCTGTAGTCTAGGGCGAGAGGCAGGGGTACACCCTGAACAGTTAATTCAGCAAGTCGTTATACAAATTTAATATTCAGTCTGATCCGGGGATCTTTCTGTGCAGAGTTTGCATGTTCTCCCCGCTCTTGCGTGGGTTTCCTCCGGGTACTCTGGTTTCCTCCCACAGTCAAAAAACATGTAGATTAGGCCGACTGATGATTCTTAATTGTCCATAAAAGTGAATGTGTGTGTGTGTGTGTGTGTGAATGGATTTTTGTCTATGTGTTGTCCTGAGATGGACTGGCGACCCGTACAGGGTGTAACCCCGCCTCTCACCCTATGTGTGCTGGGATATGCAGCAGCAGATCCCCGTGACCCCGAATTCGGGAATAAGCGGGTAAGAAGATGAATAAATGAATGAATGAATATTCAGTCTATTATAATGAATTAATTTTATAATTAGATTAGAATTAATAATTAGAATTGGTTTCATCACATAATATATGTGCGTTAAAAGGAAAAAAGGAAAATGTAATTCGACAGCAAGCCAATAAGCTGTACTGAACATCTGATACTAAGGACATATGAAGTCATTCTAATTGATTGGTATCTACAGGATTCCTGGTAGCATCAGCCTAGAAACAATGCACTCATGCTTAAGTTTCCTCATGTAGCAGTAAGCATTTATTTCAAAGGAATGTAGTCTATGTTATAGAATAATTTTACAGATATCAATTTTTACTGAGATTGATGCACTCAAACACGATGCTGAACAAAACTGATTGGTTGATTAATTGCATTGTGAGTAAATGCAATAAAAGCTGCTATATTTACAGCATTTGGAAAACCGACTTAACTGATATAATTTACATTTGATTTTCTTTTACAACCTTAAAGTGTAAGAAAAACCTTGCTTAAAGGCTTATCCAGTGGCATCTGGGAACACATAACCTTCCAATCAGCAGTCTGGTATCTTCCAGTCACCTGGTATCTTCTAATGGTTCCATAATAGGCTTCTGAAGGCCAGATTTTCTGTTTGTAGTATGAAGGCTGTCTACACAGAATTACTGAAACTTGTAGTTTATGTCTAACAGCATTTAGAAGGTCTTGTATTTCTTCCCATGAGTGATTAGCAGTTCGGTTAATGATCAGATACCTAAGAAACCAGTTTTGAGAGAGACTCGCCAGGGTTTGTCATGTGTCATGTGTCAGGGTTTAATCATGTGTAAGGAAACTGGCATTTCATGAAAGATAGTAAAATTACAGAAAATGTGCTTAACTGCTTATCCTTTATGGATGTGCTGACAAGGTGTCTACAAATCATAGGGTCAATACTTACTGATGTTCTTTGTTGTCCTTTATTTTTTTTTTGCAGGCGGTTACGGAACTAAGTATGCAACAACCAAATGACATAATGTGGATTTGGCATTTCATTGAACTCAGTTTAACTTCTCTTAAGATGATTTCTGCTGGCCATCAGATAAGGAGGTCTGATAAATGACCTGATAAATAATTAGTCTGGACACTGGGAAAAACAACAGACAGAGAGAGAGAGAGAGAGAGAGAGAGAGAGAGAGAGAGAGAGAGAGAGAGAGAGAGAGAGAGAGAGAG
>JAOTRA010000029.1:4586347-4598510 GCA_026260255.1 Pseudolaguvia tuberculata | reverse complement strand
GAATGAATGAATGGATGGATGGATGGATGGATGGATGGATGGATGGATGGATGGATGGATGGATGAATGAATGAATGCTTTAGTGACAACTGGTTTCTAGCTTTTTTTTTTTTTTGGTTTCTTGTCTTTTCTGCCATGTCACATTAA
Organism: Pseudolaguvia tuberculata; assembly: GCA_026260255.1. NCBI lineage: Eukaryota > Metazoa > Chordata > Actinopteri > Siluriformes > Sisoridae > Pseudolaguvia > Pseudolaguvia tuberculata. The sequence continues at coordinate 4,598,363 of JAOTRA010000029.1, read as the reverse complement.
TAGGATTTGATCAAATATTTATTTGGCTCCAGCAGACCCTCGTCATCCAGAATTAGGGAAGAAGCGGATTAGAAGATGAATGAATGAATGATTACATGTTAAACTTATGTGATTATTTTTCTCACCATGCTGTTTAGACGGTGAAGGCCACCTCTCCACTAGGTGACCCTCGAGTCACTTATAACCTGGAAGACGGCATGGTACCTGAGACCAACATGCCTGTGCGTTTCTACTTGACACCCAACCGAGAGGATGGATCAGCTTTTATTCTGGTGGCTGAGCCACTGGATTATGAGATCACACGTCACTTTATGCTCCGTATTCGTGCTCAGAACGTTGCCGCTGTGCCTTTAGCTGCATTTACAACCGTGTATGTCAACCTCACAGGTAATCCCTTACATTCCTCTGAACTGTATTTTTATTTTATAGACATTTGGATTATTTTGACAGTTTTTATTATTTTAATGGATTGAAATTGAAATGTACTTTTATGTCAAGTTAAATTAAATCAGTGCATTTTTTTCCTATGTGCCCTTATACAACGTCTAATGAAATATTATAATGTGGTGGCGTAGTGGTTAGCACACTTGCCTCACAACAAGAAGGTCCCGGGTTCGATTCCTGGGCCAGGGATCTTTCTGTGCAGAAGTTGCATGTTCTAACCCATCCTTGCGTGGGTTTCCTCCGGGTACTCCGGTTTCTTTCCACAGTCCAAAAACATGCAGATTAGGTCAATTGGTGGTTCTAAATTGTCCAAGTTCACTCGAATGTGTGTGTGTGTGTGTGAATGGTTGTTTGTCTATGTGTTGCTCTGCGATGGTCTGGCAACCCGTCCAGGATGTACCCCTGCCACTCGCCCTATGTGAACTTGGATAGGCACCAGCAGAATGAATGGATGGATGGATGGATGGATGGATGGATGGATGGATGGATGGATGGATGGATGGATGGTTGGATGGATGAAGAGGGGTATCAAGGTTATGAGTTTCTGGTGTTTTGATGTTGTAATTTTTGCTCCATTCCTACCTGATACAGTTTTCTGAAGAATTAATGTTCATCTTTGAAGTTCATCTCACCAAATGTTCTCTTTTAATGACTCTTCTTCTATGACTCCATGTTGTAATAACTGTTCTAAAACTTCATGTACTTTTCAACATTCTTAATGACTTTCAAAACATCCAAAACACTTTTTCTACTTTGAATCAGATATCTTCACATATGGCTTTTTTTTTTTTTTGCATGATAGAACTTTAGTTGTCATCTGCAGATGGTATAGCTGATTGTGTTCACTGACAGTAGGTTCAGGAAGTATTTCTCGGCCAGTTTCGTAATAGCAGAATCACAGAATCATGGGGGTGAGGGATGCAATGTTGTCTCTGAGAGCCCAAAGACCACGGGAATCTAACAAAGGTCTTTGGCTTGTAGCTTATGCTCAGTGATTTCTCTTGTTTTTCTGAATATTTTATGATGAGAGTGGCAAAGCCTTTGAAATTTCACAATAGAAAACATCTTATTTTGCACAATCGTTGCCTTTCTTAGACATGGATCTCTTAGATCGCTTATATATCACGTACAGACCTGATATCAGTTAACATTAATTTGTAGTTCTCCCAGTTGAATCAGCTCACAGGCTCATGTCAGCCATTTGTTTCTCTATTGTGCCAACGTTCTTGAGACCTTTATCAGGCATCCAATTATAAATGACCTTTTTTTATTGATTGGTAAGCATGTAAAGACATTTGTTATATTATCTATTTTGGCGGCGCGGTGGCGTAGTGGATAGCACGGCCGCCTCACAACGAGAAGGTACGGGGTTCGATTCCCCTGAGATAGGTGCCAGCAGACCCCAGTGACCCCGAATTATGGAATAAGCGGGGTAAAAAAATGAATGAATGAATGAATGAATGAACATTATCTATTTTATCTATGAATTAAAAATATCTTGAAAGTCTTTTAGATTTTAGACTTTAATTCCTTATTCTAATCCATTTTATTAGACTCGAGAAGCATTTATTTGAAATATCCCATATTTTACCACTTGCCTTTGGCTCCTTTAGCAGAGCCCTGCATGTCTAATTCCACTGAAGGTAGATGCTAATGCTATCCTATGAAATTTACCACCTTTTCCCCAAAGACATAATTGGGCTCAACTCATGCATGGATCTCGTGCTCTATTCCATTTATGAGTGCACTCTAATGCTGACCAAGGATCGTAGCACTCCAACCCCACCCCTTGCCTAATATAAATCCAATAAAGGTTCTATGATTAGGTTGCTTTTAGCCGCTCCTTCCCATTTTAAAAGTGGGCACCTTGTGCAGATCAGTGGCAATTATTTCCAAAACTTTTATTCTGTCCTTTTGCAGTTCAAACACAACTAGCAACACAGAATGAGCAAATTGAGAGAGAGAGAGAGAGAGAGAGAGAGAGAGAGAGAGAAGAGGAGGAAGTTGTAATGGCTTTGGACCTCTTGTTTAATTCATGGATTACAACTTTGGCTTGGAGAAAATTAAAAAGCTTCAAGTACATTAGATGGTGATTAGTGCTTAGCCTCGTTCAACCCATTAAAGATCTTGCCCTAAATTTCCCTCCTACTTCACTTCCATTATCGAGGAGAGACGTTACGTGAAAACTTTTTATTTTATTACATATGTGACACATCTGTGAAACACTAAAGATATTTCTGTTGTTACATTTTACTGCACTTTCACTATGGCTGGAACTGTCTTACAAAAGTCCTTAAGGTCGTGACCTTGTTATTTTAATAAAAGTCCTGAGTGAATTATGTGTTTAAGCTCTTACAGTGTGTGCTTGTGTTTCTCAACAGATGTGAACGACAATGTTCCATTCTTCACCTCCTCTATTTATGAAGCCTCTGTGACAGAAGGGGTCGAGGTTGGTACCCTGGTTCTGCAAGTGTCTGCCAATGACCTCGATCTGGGTTTAAATGGAAAGGTAAATTTAAGGACTGCTGACTCATTCGAAAATGTTCTTTCTGGTTAAACGGATAGAAGCTATTGCTTTTACTTCATCTCTCTGTAGAGCAAAATAACAAGTTTATACCTTTAAATATCCGTCTAAGGGCGGCACAGGGGTGTACCGGTTAGCGTGGTTGCCTCATAACAAGAATGTCCCTGGTTCAATTTCTTGCTCGCTGAGTTTTCATGTACTTCCCGCTCTTGCATGGGTTTCCTCTAGGTACTCTGTTATCCTCCCACAGTCCAAAATCATCTATATTGGTGATTCTGATTTGATGATAAGACTGTGAATGTGTGAATGTGTGTGGTTGTTCGTCTATGGCTGTGTGACCCTGCAGTGGACTGATCTGTCCAGATTATACTCCTGCCTCTCGCCCTTTTTATATGCCGGGATAGGCTCCAGCAGACCCCCGTGATTAGGGAATAAGTGGGTTAGAAAATGAATGCCTTGTTGGACCACCAAAGGACAACAGTGAGACTTCTTTTGTTTATGTTTTAGTCTATGTGCCCGGTGTTTGTTTATTTCTTGTCTTGTGTCTTCATTGTCTCCAGTGTCCACGTGTCAGGTTTTCATTGGTCATGTGTTCAACATTGTGCTCAACTGTGTCTCGTTTAGTTGATTGTATTCCCCCATTAGTAGCTCTTAGTAGCTCTGTCTTTGTCTTGCAATCAGCTTCTGTATTGTTATGTTTCCTCTCCAATGTTTTGTTTGTTCATGTGTATGGTACAGTTTATGTAAGATCAGTTCTAACTTATTAAGTTTAGTTTTCGTCACGTGATAACAACATGGCAGCTTCTTCACAAACAAAATGGAAATTAAAACAACATTGACTTGCATCCTTTCTGTGAATATGCAAATTCGGTCATTTCATCCGAAGTAATCATGGATTAATTAAAATACCTGGTGTCTTAATCATTTTGGAAACATTGACTTTGCGCATGCAAATTATTGCAACCAACGTGCAAGTATTAAATTACCAAAAGCATCACATCGCAACCTTTTGTAGATTAATAGTAATTACTTTTTTTGAAGTTTTAGCTTATTGGAACTTTTCGTTAATAGTCTTGTACCGTCATCAAAAATCTTGTTTCATATTAGACTCAATCCAGAGAACATGCAACCTTCCTTTGCCCAGGAATCAAACCCTCATGTTTTGCCATCAGGCAATCTGAATTTTTGAAATTAAAAGATCTATTTGTATATTGTCTTGTCAAAAAGACAGGAGGAGCAGCTGGAGGTGGCAGAGTTGAAGATGTTGAGATGTTCAATGGACTAGGATGGACAGAATTAGAAATGGGTTTATTAGAGGGACGGCAGCACATGTGGGATGTTTGGGAGACAAGGTGACGGAGGCTGAGGTTGAGATGGTTTGGACAGGTGCAGAAGAGGGACATGCAGTATATTGGTAGAAGAATGCTGTGGATGAAGGTTGCCAGGCAGGAGGAAAAGAGGAAGACCAAAGAGGAGATTTAGGAATGTGGTAAAGGAAGATATGCAGGTAGTTGGGGTGAAAGAGGCAGATATAGAGAACATGGTAGTGTGGAGAAGAGTGATCCGCTGAATGGGAGCAGCTGAAAAGAGAAGAAGAAAAAGAAGAAGAAGAAGAAGAAGAAGAAGAAGAAGAAGAAAGATCTATTTGAATATTGTCTATTTGAACCCTAAGGATCAATAGCGCTTCCCATTTCATATGGTAGCTGCAGACTGAAGTGATAACAACTTTGAAGCTTCTTCAACGTCTACTAACTCATCAAAAACGGCTCATAAAGAATGAGTGATGATCGATATGTGAGTAAAAAGCTTTGTCATATGTTTATTCATCACATCCATCCATCTAATATATCTATTCCAGTTCTTCCAAGCATACATTCTACATGGTGTGTATAAAGCAATTGAGTATTGAAGCCAAAGAAGACAATAAGCAGTGCTCTGGCTTTATTTTTATTTTTTTTACTCTTTAAACATATTAACTTATGTAATGTCAAGGCTAAATGTTCTTTCAGTGTGCGCTCTTAATAACGAATTACTTGCAGGCATGGATGTTAATACATAAGTACATTTCATAAGCATATTCAGTTCCTCCTGCCAAATTTTATTGTAACAGTTGGAGGGTCCTGTTTATTTTATTTACTTGACCCGCTACAAGCTTTTCATTTGCATTTTTCTTTCTCTTTCTTATTTATATTTGCCAGATTACAAATAAGTCCTGGCAGGGCACCAGTTATTATACAAGACGTGCTGATACAGAAGTGCTCCTTGCATAATAATTGCCATTTGCGAAAGTCAGAGGCTGAGGATATATATTTTATATTAAAAAAGATATACTAATAATAATAAGAATATAATAAAATAAAGAAATAAAATTTAAATGAATGTTTAGAAACGTAATGCAATTAGACTTTGTGGTAGGAATCCTGGCAAGCATATATGGAACAGCTCACTTTCTACAGCTCACTTAACTAGACTGATCTTAAAAATCTCGGAAAATGATTGTCGATCGTAATACGATAGATATTTTTGAAGAAAACTTTGGTAGTTTAATATTTGGGCCTAGGGTTAGGTTTAGGTTTCATTTCAACTTCCATAAATTGGGATTGCATGGGTCTGCTGTAACCTATCCCAACTGTCTGAAGTGCGAAAGGTTGATTGCCAGTCACAAGGAAATATTTGCTTGTGGGAGGAAACCAGAGTATCCAGAGTGAACCCACGCAATCACAGGGAGAACATACAGGCTCTAGACAGAAAGAACATTTCCCAGGAATTGAACAGTGCTAAACACTAAGCCACCAAACTGTTCTGTCATTTAAACAGAAGCAATGTTTCCTGCTAGACTTTTTTCTTCTTCTTTTCCTTTCGGCTGCTCCCGTTAGGCGTCCCCACAGCGGATCGCTCTTCTCCACACTACCCTGCCCTCTATATCTGCCTCTTTCACCCCCAATTATCTGCATATCTTTCCCTCCCCACATATATAAACCTCCTCTTTGGTCTTCCTCTTTTCCTCCTACCCGCCACCTCCATCCTCAGCGTTCTCCTAACAATATACTGCATGTCCCTCCTCTGCACATGTCCAAACCATCTCAACCTGTCCTCCATCACCTTGTCTCCAAAACATCCTACCTGCGTCATCCCTCTAATCAACTAATTTCGAATCCTGTCCATCCTCGTCACCCCCCAATGAACATCTCAACATCTTCAACTCTTCAAATATTGCAATGTTTCCACTGCAATATTTTCCATAAGATTTTACTATAAAAGGTATCAATAGGGTCCTAATTTATAAATTCTATTTGTACATTTTATTACAATCATGATTTTATGGAGATCTGATTGCATCAACACACTTTCATTTAAAGAGGAAATTAAAATGCTGCAAATATTTGTATGAATTATAATTAATCATATCAACTATCGATTCCTTCATCTGCCTCCTGCTATGCCTTGTACATAGCTTCCTATTCTATTCTTTTCTTTTGTTTCATCCTCTTTATCTGTATTCTTTTCAGATTTCCTACTCCTTGCTGAATGACCGCAGTGGAGATTATCAGTTCTTCCGCATTGATCCAGAACTGGGCTCTATCTACACCGAGACAGTGTTTGACCGGGAGACTAAAGGTTCATATCTCTTAGAAGTAATGTCCATGGACGGTTGGGAGTCTGCAAGGCCAGGAAGGCATGGACAGCCAAATTCAGGTAGGACCAAAAATATATTACAACAAATATAAAGTAGCCTTTGTATATTTATTCTTTAAAAAAAAAGAGTTTCAGTTTTAGCATTTGGCAGACACTCTTATCCAGAGCGACTTACATTGGGTCTCTTTTTTTTTTTACAACTGAGCAATTGTACGTTAAGGGCCTTGCTCAAAGGCTCACAGTGGTTGCTTGGTGGAGGTGGCAATCGATCTGCGGTGTTTCTGGTATTAGTCCAACACCTTAACCACTAGGCTACCACTTCCCGAGTTAAAGTGGAAATATGTAGTACAGCAATGCCTGACACTAACTCTGATTAGTGAACAGTTAGGAGTTGTGATCAGAAGAAAATATCCAAGAGAAAAAGAGAAGAAAGCAATAACCAGTATGGCATCTGAAAAATGATCAGAAATGGTGAGTAACGGCGGGTTTAGCTGAACTTTTACGTGCTTGTTAGGTTAAAATTGATACTAATCAGCTTCAGACTCTGCAGGAATCAGAGGAACCCTTTTAGCTCTCAGCATGATATGCATTTTCTCATTAATCTTTTTTATTTTTAAGCAATTGTAGGTTTTACAGCAAACTTTTATGTCATAAATTTAATATAATATGCAATTCATTCATATCAGTTATTTTTATTGATTCGATGAGCAGAAATCATTTGGTTTCAATTCATTCATCAGTCATTCGTCTTCTTATCTGTTTATTCCCTAATTCGGGGTCATGGGGGGTCTTTTGGAACCGATTCCAGCACACATAGGGTAAGAGACAAACATTGAAATTCCGCATAGAAGGATCACCAACCCAAGAATTGAACCCGGGACCTTCTTGTTGTGAGACGATCGCGCTAATCACTATGTCACCTCGCCGCCATTACATTTGGTCTCTGAGCAATTGTAGATTAAGGGCCTTGCTCAAGAGCCCACCGTTGTTTCTTGTTGGAAGTGGGAATCGAAGCCTGGTCTTTCTGGTATTAGTTAGACACCTTAACCACTAGACTACCACTACCACTTCCTTACTATCACTTCCCTAGACTACCACTTTCCTAGTCTGCACTAATTTTGTTATTAACGTTATTTCTGCTATGTCATATCGGGTTGTAATGACAATAAAACTTATTTGATACTTGTGGTAGTGGTAGCGTCTTCTTTGATACCATTGGTATTGTATGGACACATAAGGTGACGTTCTGTTCATGTTAAGGTATAATAATATGCTCTAATGAACCATGATGTCTTGAGAATAATAGTAATGTGTACTGGTCTGTATTATTGATGCCATTATACAATGTAATAGGTTTTGTATTAGTTTAGTCACAGAGAAGTGGCAGATTTGTTGCTAAGACTACCAATCGGAAAATTGTGTGTTCAAAACCTAGTACCGTGAAACGGTCACTGCTGGGCTTTTCAGATAGTATGAATTGCTCAAATGCTCAGATAGTATGAATTCCTTTGAATAAGGGTGTCTGCCAATTTTCAGAAATGTCATGCAATGCAAAATGTAGTCATAGACTTTGTTCTCGTATTCTCATTCAAGCACATTCTCTTTTTTTTTTTTTTATTTGTAACCTACGCAGGTCTATCAGATTTCATGTACAATATGTAATGAAGGTATCTGATCCAGTCAAAACGACTGGCATGACAAACGGAGTATGATACCTTGAATAAAGAAAACGACAAAGCCCAGTGATGTTTGTTTATATGTACAGCCATGTCTTCACAATTGCAACTCTGAACATGTCAACCTGTCACTTACTGACAGTTCCAGTATTTACAGCTTTCCCATTCTAACATATACTGAACCAGTCAGTTTACAGACTTCTGGAGTCTGCCAGGATAATCAGCATTTCAATGTTTGGTTTTCCCCTCTTGTTTAGCTGAAACCATATCCTGCTTAAATAATTGAGCAAGTCGTATTCTGCAAGCTGTGGTTTTAAAGAAATGGAGGAAGGACTGGAGGTCCTTTCACCATCTAAGGCTGGATCCCAAAGGCAATGTACTAACAATCAAATACTGATTGAAATTAGACACACTGAGAGCAGGCAATAATAATAATAATAATAATAATAATAATAATAATAATAATAATAATGATAATAATAATAATAATAAACGGCACAGTGGCGTAGTGGATAGCAGTCGCCTCACAACAAGAAGACCCTGGGTTCGAATCCCTGGCCGGGATCTTTCTGTGCGGAGTTTGCCTGTTCTCCCCGCGCTTGCGTGGGTTTCCTCCGGGATTTCCGGTTTGCTCCCACAGTATAAAAACATGCAGATGAGGTGGATTGGTGATTGTAAATTGTCCATAGGAGTGAATGTGTGTGTGTGAATGGTTCTTTGTCGGTGTTGCACTGAGATGGACTGGCAACCCGTCCAGGGTGTACCCCTGCCTCTTGCCCTATGTGTGCTGGGATGGGTGCAGCAAACCCCTGTGAACCGGATTTGGGAATAAGCGGGTAAGAAGATGAATGAATGAATGAATGAATGAATGAATGAATCATCCATAGGACTGAATGTGTTTGTGAATGGTTGTTTGTCTATGTGTTGCCCTGCGATGGACTGGCAACCCAGAAATGTTTTTCTGGGTTGCACGACTCTCACCCTATGTGTGCTGGAATAGGCGCAGCAGACCCACGTGACCCCGAATCCGGGAATAAGCGGGTAAGAAAGATGAATGAATGAATGAATGAATGAATGAATGAATGAATAATAATAAAGAGAAATGGAGATAAAGGACCCAAGAGCAAGAGCCAAAAATATGAAAGACAGCCGAGAAGGAAGAGGAACAAAAACAAACAAACATGCATTTAAAGAAAAGAAGGTAAAAAGATGAGAGGAAGTTTAGTGAGAATATGTTGTGTGTGTTTACTGTCTCGTTCAGACACGGCATACGTGCGGATTTTCATCAGCGATGTGAATGATAACAAGCCGGTATTCGCACAGACAGTGTATGAAGTTGACGTGGATGAAGATGCAGACATCGGCTCCACCATCCTTACGGTTAGCGCCAATGATGAAGATGAAGGTAAGCCAGGATAAAGTTGTGAAGAGCTAAAATAGCAAAGTCACATAGAACACATTTTAAATCATTTTATATTAGAATTTAATGGTTTTTTTAATGGTAAAGTTTGTTACATAAAACTTTTGTATATGGGCTTAAAATATTTACTTGTAGTATGTGGAAAAAAAATTAAGAAATGTTTATTTATCCAACCGTCAGAAATATTTTGGATTCTTATGAATTAGAAGGATTTTCTTTTACCCATCAGAAAATTACAACAAATTACTGTCACATGGTGTAAAAACTAACCTTCAAAACTTAAGGATGTGTTAGGAGAACTTTTATTCCATTTTTTTTTTTCATGGTCCATCATGTTTTATTCTTTACCAAACCCATACAAAATATGCCATCCAGATATTAAAATAAATCATTTTTTTCGTACCTACTAATGAATATATATTCTTACATATATCATACTGTAGCTATATTGTTTCGAATATTCAGGTTGGTACAAAAGAAACTCTTACACATTCACATGGCCGCGTTCTTTAGTATGCACACTGCAAGCACATAAAAAACCCTGAGATAAGCTCTCGTTCATTTCCCTCTCACATGTAAATCTTTCCAGACGGCAGCACGTCACATTCAAGACATTGCTCATTTCCCATTGGCTTGCCATGTCAGCTCCATTATTCCCTCTGTGAATCATCTGCCCTGTTGCATCTGGTGTACTTATGGATATGGGGGAAGGTGCCGCACTGATCACCAGGCATTTATCATGGCCTTTAGCCTCATTACGATAGACATCAGTCTTAAAGCGATCTTCCATAATGGCTTTTGGTGATGTCAAGGTGTATTAGTTATCTTACAGCGTGCCTATTCCATTTTTTTTTTTTATTCCTTTGTTCCAAAGAGTTTAGCTTCTGCCTTGGTGCACAGATTCAACCTCAACCTTTTCATTTAAAAAAAACATGGGTTATAAATAAATGACAATATCTCAATTTATCTAGTATTGCATTTGACTGAATTTGCTTTGGAGAGACAATAATTGAATTATGGTTTGGTAGTTTTTATTATTTATTCAGATTTTATTATAATAGTTGTCTTGGCTTATATTAGCTGGTTCATATAATCAATATTTCTGTGTGTTAAGCAATTTTTCATTCATTCATCTTCTTGCCCGCGTATTCCCTAATTCGGGGTGATGGGGGTCTGATGGCACCTATCCCAGCGCACATAGGGCGAGAGGCGGGGGTACATCCATCTCAGGGCAACATATAGACAAACAACCATTCACACACACACATTCACTCCTATGGACAATTTACAGTTTTTGGACTGTGGGAAGATAATTCATTTTAATATAAACAATAAGTGTTGTAATATTTAAAATAGCATAATAGTAAAATACTAATATTGTATATAAATACTACCATAAAGTAATTCTTCCAATGTTTATTGATTAACTTGCCTCTTTTACAAAACGGTTAAACTAAAAACACCAATAGTATAATCTACAATTTTAACATCTCTGAATTGGGTCACTATGTTGTTTTAAAGGTGCCAATGCTAAGCTACGCTACCAGATTACAGCAGGTAACACAGGCGGCGTCTTTGATGTGGAGCCTGAAGTGGGCACTATCTTTATCGCCCAGCCACTGGACTATGAACAAACTAAACGTTACAAGCTGTACGTACTGGCGTCAGATGGAAAGTGGGAGGACTACGCCGCTGTTGTCGTCAGTGTGGTGAATAAAAATGACGAGGCACCTGTGTTCTCGGTCAATGAGTACTATGGGAGTGTGACGGAGGAGCTGGATGGTTCTCCAGTGTTTGTACTGCAGGTGATTTGTTGTTTAAAGATAGAATTGCTCTGTGGGTTTGGGACGGGAGCAGTTTTACATAAGTCTCAGAAGAAAATGTAAGAGGTGTGGTAAACTGGTATAAATGATCATAAATAGTCATTATTTGCTATAACTTTCCAATTAAAAAAGTTGTTTTATTGTAATATCAATAATTATTCATCATTTTAAACCCATCAAACAAAATGAGGTATTTTTCAAGAAAAGGATTCAGTTCAATTCAGTTTTCAATCCCAAAAAATTATTGTCAAAATCAGAAAACTGACAATTTGTCCTTGATGAGGAAGTTGGACGCAATGGTGGAAAGGAAAAACTTCCTAGATTGAGATTAGGAAGAAATATTGAGAGGAACCAGACTCAACACTAAAGCCATCCTCATTTGGGTTAGAACAGATAAAAGAAGATTATGAAACAGAGTATGTGTGTTTGTGTGTGTGTGTGTGTGTGTGTGTGTGTGTGTGTGTGTGTGTGTGTGTGTGTGTGTGTGTGTGTG
>JAOTRA010000029.1:4523103-4535818 GCA_026260255.1 Pseudolaguvia tuberculata | reverse complement strand
ACCCTCCCCATTTATCCGGGCTTGGGACCGGCACTAAGAATGCACTGGCTTGTGCAACCCTAATGGCTGGGTTATTAATTAATTAAATCAGTTAAAAATAAAGCCAGCCATTAGGGTTGCACAAGCTAACGCACTCTTAATGCCGGCCCCAATCCCAGATAAATGGAGACAGGAACAGGAGTCTCTCCTAGTAAGAAAGGTGTGGCTGGAACCTCAGCTGAAGTGATGAGGCTGTCTGGGGTCTCCTTTGCATGGTGAGGCTCTGTGGGGCCTCCTCTGGCATGGTGAGTCTATCTCTTGGTGGGAACCAGGGAAAGCACCCTGGCTTAGAGTTTGAGGCTCTGGAAACTGCCATGGGCCTGCCTCTGACCTGCATTCTTTCATGATCCCTTTTATCAGTATTGTTTCTTGTGGCTCTGCCTTGTCTGTCCCTGTTTGGCTCTGTCTGTTCTGTTCCCACCTGGCCCTGTCTCTCACTTTTCCTTCATGGTTTATTGTTTCTTGTTTGTGCTCAACCCTACCCGGACGAGGCGTTTTTAGACCGAAGGGTGCTGTCCAACACCCGTTCTGTCTCCGCCACCATGCTTCCACTTCTGGACCAAGGCATCTCTTTTGCCGCTTTACTTCCCATGCCACGCAGCTGAGCAGGTTTATCGACTGATTACTGGCCCTTTTAAATAGTGGCCAAGTTTTACTTTTTGTGGTTGGTTCATCACGTTGTTTTCCTCTTGTGTTGCGTTTTGTCGCGTGTTCCTGACATCAGCTTTATGTTCTTGATACTTACTTCTATTTCTAGAATACTCTGGACTTTCAGGCTCATTTTTTTTGTGTTTTTTACACGCCTGTTTTTGCACCTAATTTGAGTTTTTTTTAACCTTTCTGACTCCCTATTCTTTGTTCATGACAATATCCAATTGTTCTTAGCACTTAGTACATACATAACTATTATACATACATGAACTGACTTAATCTACATTGTTATTTTTAAAAACAACACACAATTTTAATTAAGATCTAAACTGCTGATTCAGTACTTTATAAGGAAATAAATCTGTTCTTAATGTATCCAGTAAAACTATAGCTACAGGGCTTTGCATATATAAAGAAGAAAAGACAATAGTGCTAAGGCAATGTAAACATTGTTTGCCAGCTGTGATTTATTTTTAGTGGTCTAATTGGTCATGGTCCACAATGGTTCTGTTCAGTTTACACAGATTATGAGCAACATGGTAGCTCAGTGGTTGGTTAAGACAATGGATTGTTAATCAAAAGGTAATTGGCATAATTCCCAGCTGCCTCTGTTGAACCCTTAAGCACGACTGCTCACATGTATAAAAATAAAATAAATATGACTTGGTCTAACATTTGTCTGTATTCACAAGAAATCACAAAACAGAATTTTAATAAGCAATATCTGTGCAACAACACTAAGTTCTGCCTTTTTGGACTTGGGAAGAAAATAGACAAAATGACATCAAAATGACCATCTTTGTAAGTATTCTTACAGACATCATCTGCACCAGTGACATTCAGGCAGGGGAGGCACAGCATAGTCAAAGCATAACCTGTCATAATGGAAATATAAAATTAAAAATATTTTAAATGGTTATATTTATTCAGTGTTAAGAGTTCTTTTTCATTTAACTTCATAAAGTGAAGTGGTAGGGAAAGAAAGGGGGAAAAAAGGTGTAAGAGAAGAGACCAAATATAAGTCGCTCGGGATAAGATTGTCTGCCAAATGCCAAACTGTAATTGTAACTATATGTAAAGATGCTGATATGAAATTTTAAACAAAACGTAAAATGTTGCCAACCAATTGTTGAATAAGTTACTCTGTAGGATTCATATATTTGTAAATCTGACTGTGATGTTAGTGCCTCACCAGACATTAACCTCACCAAACGTCACTGATCTGCACATACACTGATTTATATTGCGCAGTATAATTTGTGAAATACACCACACAATGTCCCACAAAAAAGTGTGATCTTGTGAACAGAGAATTATTTCCCTTTGGTTCACTAGTTTTATAAATACTACACCATGTACAAAATAAAATATGTACATTTAAATAGTTGTACTGGGTCTGTAATAAAAGACCAGTGACCACTGAAATAACTTTTAAATATTTTAAATGGTTATATTTATTCAGTGTTAAGAGTTCTTTTTCATTTAACTTCATAAAGTGAAGTGGTAGGGAAAGAAAGGGGGAAAAAAGGTGTAAGAGAAGAGACCAAATATAAGTCGCTCGGGATAAGATTGTCTGCCAAATGCCAAACTGTAATTGTAACTATATGTAAAGATGCTGATATGAAATTTTAAACAAAACGTAAAATGTTGCCAACCAATTGTTGAATAAGTTACTCTGTAGGATTCATATATTTGTAAATCTGACTGTGATGTTAGTGCCTCACCAGACATTAACCTCACCAAACGTCACTGATCTGCACATACACTGATTTATATTGCGCAGTATAATTTGTGAAATACACCACACAATGTCCCACAAAAAAGTGTGATCTTGTGAACAGAGAATTATTTCCCTTTGGTTCACTAGTTTTATAAATACTACACCATGTACAAAATAAAATATGTACATTTAAATAGTTGTACTGGGTCTGTAATAAAAGACCAGTGACCACTGAAATAACCAGGAAAGAAAATATAATATGAATTACATTTATTTATTTATTTTTATCATGCCTTTCTTTGCACTCAAGGTCACCAAACAGATTCATTAAAAGAAATTAATACAGAAGAAAAACAAAATAAATATCAGTAAACAAAAATTGAACAATAACAATATAAATAAAAATCTTTAATAGCACATAAGATTTAGGTCTAATATCATGTTGAACGAGCACATATGAATAAGCTTTCAAGTCTTAAATGTGCGAGAAAGTCTGTATTTCAAATGTTTCTGGAAGTGAGTTCCGTGGACAAAGAGTGGAACGGTGCAATGGGCAAGGGGTGTAATGAAAAGCCTAGGAAATTATAGCAGCAAACATGGAACTGTAAGAGAGGGGCTGTATGGTGCAGCAAGGTTGTAAAGAGCTTTAAAAGTAAGAAGAGTTTTAAAAATAAGAAGACATTTGATATGCTAATGAAACCGTAACATATAATGATATATTGTTTTTAAATATAAAAGCCCGCATATCATATATTCACCTGAAATAGTCTGATTTATTAACTTTTAAAACTCATGTGCTCTTTAAACCTTAAATATGAATATAAACTTCAACTTGCTGCCTGATAGAATTTATTCAACAGCTAGAAAGTCTTCTTCAATAATTTCTACATCTCTTGATTGTATAATTGTGGGCCTGCTTTATTATATATCTTAAGCATCATATTTTAAATGTAATTCAATTTTAAAATTATCCCAAAACGCTCTGTATACATTGCAGTGTTATAACTATGTCTCTGTATGCAGTTTTGAAAATACTGACTTTGACCTTGAAGTAGCTCTAAGAATGTAAATCATGTTGACCAGATACATTTTTAATATTAAGAGTATGCATGATGACCAATCTAAATAATGATATAGAAATTACTCATAGTAATTTACATAGCTATAATTTTACATAAGTATAATAAATTGTACAATAAGTGTGATTTTTGTGGTAATAATTGATTTATATACTTTATATACTATGGTATGTTTTGAATCATATTACTCATAGATAATTCTGCATATAACGTGTGCACTGCTGTTATATGTTTAAGGATTTAATACAAAATGTTACCCAACAATTTCCCTTAGTTGCTTAAATAACCTTCATTCACCAACCTAATTCACAGAAGATATAATGTGAATGCAATGATGTGAGGGGTTTAGAATCAGGACCACCAATTGCAGTGACATTGTTATAAGCACCTTTTGAATTTTAGGGTTATTTTCTATAACCCCAATGATATCATTTTAGCTAGTATGTGCATTGGGATAAGCTCCAGCAGACCCCCGTTACCCCGAATTAGGGAATAAGCGGGTAAGAAGATGAATGAATGAATGAATGAATGAATATTTGGTACAGTTATATCATTTAAATGCCTCTTCACAATGTACATACTGTATATTACAGACAGGTATTTAAATGGTAGGTTATTTTCTGTTTGTGCTGCCTATTATTGAATCCTAATTGTCTGTGCTTGAATTACATTCGATGGTAGATTCGCTTTCATTTCCAGATGTTAACTGTCCCATCCTCATGTTTATGGAACCATACGATTTCATAGGTCTCCTTAAGATGCCTAAATGTCTCTGATGATAAAGTTCACCTTTGCATAGAGAAACCATTAATAAAATAGACAAAAGCATCCCACCCAGAGTAAGCAAGCCTAGCCCAGCAATGATGCACTTATCAAGATGAGAGCTGAGTTTAGCATAGTATATTTCCAGCTTTTCCATCTGGCGAGCTGTAAACTGGTCTGGGTTTATTCGAGCCTCCCGTGGTATGGAGTAGGCAATGACAACTAAAGCAATGCCACTAATGAGGAATACCAGTGCCAACATGAAACTGTAATCCACAGAATGCTTTTCATACACTGGTTCTTGTACTTCATCTGGGCAAACATCTTGAGGAACCTGGGGACTTACTCTACCTCCATACTGAGAGGGAAAATCTTGACTAGTCCTAGAACTGACAACACATGCCCTGACTTCCTCTTCCTCATCACAGAAGGAAGTATTTTCAATGCCATGTCCAGAAGGCCTCAGCTCATGGAGCTCTACACAATTCATATGCTCCATCCACAATCAGATTTAATGCTCATGATGGGATGACCGGCGAGGCTGAAACAAGAAGGTAAACTAATTAAAATCAACATGAGAAAAGTACATACAATACAATTTATAAATGCCAAAGGTATCAGTATTAAGAATGTATCGAACTGTATACAATGGTTACATTGTAGTTGTATACTGGACAAGTGAGAAATTAAGTGAAATGTCGGCAATCACATAGATTTAACACAAATGATAAATTTGCGGTTTTATCTGAAATATTCAGAAAAGCAGTGTAGAAATGACATTTATACTTTTTACAGGCCAAAATATTCAGTATTTTCATTTAAAATTATTTCGGATGTACACTTTAGGAATTCACTAGACAGCATTATGCAGGGAAACACAGAATGGATGTAAACAATACTAATACAAACTATTAATATCAGTTACTACTTCAATTTCACTACACTGTTTGTTTCACCAATGCTGTACTTGACTTGACAAACTTTGATTAAGCAATAACATTTTTTTATTTGTTTATTTATATATTTAATTATACAATATTTCAACACCAGTATTCTCTCTGTGAATAACTGCGAAAATTTTGAAAAATCTAGGTTTTATATGTTAATAAATAAATAATTCTCTTAAACAATCATCATCAACAACATCAATCTTTTATCATTTCCATCTATGGAATAATATTCCTGGTCAGTGTTGAGGGAGCTACAGGGAATACTGTAAGAACAATAACTGTCTAAAGGCTATTTCAGGTAGCATCACTCTGTTTTGGAGAGATTAGCATCCATCATACTTTCCACCAATCAACCTAATGTACATGCTTTTGGTTTGTGAGAAGAAACCGGAGTACCCAGAGGAAACCCAGGTCAAGTGCGGGAAGAACATGCAAACACCGCACAGAAAGACCCCCGGCCCGAGAATCGAACCAGGAACCTTCTTGTTGCGAGGCGACCGTGCTAATTACTACGGAAATGTTTTACTTACTAACTACTATCAAATAACCAACATTTTACGCGTAAAATCACAGCGGGTCAATAGTATTAACTGCTTCATGTATTAAGTTTATTCCTAATGAGTATCGCCAAAGCCATGACCTTGTTCTGGGTTATAACCTTCCCTTTGCGCGTTTGGGCACGATGGCAGTTTCATAAATACACGAATGCGATTATATCCAGCTTTTAAAGCACATTAAATAAAGGATCATTAGAAAAATCGTTCCAGTGATATATTAAGTATTTCACTTACCTTCAGGTGTTGATTGCCGTCCACACTGCATTGCATTGTTACCGAATTCTGCGTGATGCGCGGAAACAAAGGCAAACGTATTATTAAGGCTTTTTTAAACATTATGCTTTTAAAAAGTGACAATTGCTTTTATGTAAAGCTACAGTTACCCACCGAGAAATTTTAATAGAAGATGTTAATCGGACGGTGGGTCAGCGGTGCCACTACGCACGCGTTACGCCCTTCGGTCTCAACCAAATGCTTAAATAGAAAGAGGGGGCTAGATTTGTATTTTCATTTTTAAATTACATTACTCACTATTAACATAACTCCAAACTTGTAGCATTAGCAGGTACTGTTCATTTTGGTCCAACAGAATGTTGTAGGATTACAAACAACACCGCTTTTTATGGGGATTTTTTTGTTCACCCCTTTTCTTCAATAATAATTGATTCTTCCTCTACTATCTGGATAAACATAAACAACTCAACATAAACCTGTGTGTATATAGTATATCACTAAAACAAACATGACTTTAGCTGAGCTTTTTTAATTTATTTACACTTTATGAGATATGAGAATTTATTTGATAAAATAATAATAAAAATACAATATTGGTGTTTGTATATAAAAATATATATTATATATATTAATCAAATTTAAATTCAAATTTTATTTCTCACATACATATACATACAAGTATGACATGCAGTGAAATGCTTTCCACCACCTCCAACAAAAGGAATACAAAATGAAATAGATGTAAACTACAATAATAAAAACAGTATCTGGAAATAAAGTGTATTTGTAGTGTTAGAAAAATATACAGTGTTCTGAACTCACACTGTATATATATATATATATGTATGTATGGATATATATGCATGTAATGTATGGATGTTTGGATGTTTGCTGGATATTTCGAAAGTTGAAAGTGTCCATGTGATAAAGTGACTGCACAGTTCAGTGTTAGTGTGCAATGAGTGAAGTGAGTGAAAATGTTAAAGTGAAAACCAGTCCAGTGTTTCCATTGTTTATGAATGATGCAAAAAATGTGCATGAGTTTGCAATGTGCATAGGAGTGTGCAAAAATAAAACAAAGTTCCAGTGTTATGTGCTCTGTGTTTCCTGGTTCAGTGTCTGAATGGCTTACAGGAAGAAGCTCCTCCTCATTCTCTCTGTGTTTGCCTTCAAGGAGCAAGACACTTTCCTGACTGCAGCAGAGAAAAGAGTCCATTGTTGGGATGGCTGAGGTCCTTCACAATCTTCCTGGCCCTAGTTCAGCACCGCTTGTTGGAGATGTTCTGCAAGACAGGGAGCTCAGTGTGAATGGTACGTTCAGCTGAACGCACCACCCTCTGGAGGGCTCGTCTGTCCTGCACGGTGCTGTTTCCGAACCAGGAAGTGATGCTCCCTGTCAGGACGTTCTTGATGGTGTAGGTGTAAAAAGTTTTTAGCACCTGAGACGGAAGTTTAAAGTCCCTTAAGTGTCTCAGGTGATATAGACGCTGCCAGGCCTTCTTCACCAGAGTGTTGGTGTGACAGGACCAAGACAATTCCTGCGTGATGTGAACACAGAGGTACCGGAAACTGTCCACTCTCTCCACCAGGATCCCCTTGATCATAATAGGTTGTTATGACCGATCCTGCTTTGTACTGAAGTCCACTATTACCTCCTTAGTTTTGCTGATGTTCAGGAGTAGGTTGTTCTCCTGGCAAGTAGACTGTCTCGTCGTTGTTGGAGATCAGGCCCACCACAACAGTGTGATCAGCATACTTGATGACGGTAGTAGAGTTAGAAGTGGTCACACAGTCGTATGTGTACAGTGACTACAGCAAGGGGCTCAAAACACAACCCTGAGGAGCAGTCTGTTAGGAAGTTGAAAATCCACTTACACATGGGAGAACTGTATCCCAAGTCCTCCAGCTTAGAAGTAAGTGTGGAGGGAATTATGGTGTTAAACGCTGAGCGGTAGTCCACAAACAGCATTTTCACATAATTTCCTTTCCTGCAGTCCAGATGGCTTGTTGTTGTGTGGAAGAGATGTGAAATCGCGTCCTCAGTAGAGCAGTTTTGACAGTATGCAAAATGAATTGGATCCAGAATGTCTGGTAGTGATGCAGACTCGAATCACTACCCAGTGTCTCGAGATACTGTTACTTTATTTGGTTACTAAGAGACGGCCTTTGTTATTTTTTCATACTGTTTTGCTTTTCCCCCACTTTTCTTTTCAAAGAAATGTTTTTTTAAAAATGACAGTTATGTAATATATGATTTTACATTCACAGAAGAAGATTTTGTATTGTATTGCTTGCAATAGTTGCTATGCTGATTTTGGGACATAATGAAAAATGTAAAAAATTATATATAATTAATTTCCCAAAATGTTATCCCAATGTTAGTAATTTTTACTAAGGAACAGTGTTTGTTACATGTAATAATCTGATATTTTCTTATTGGTAATAGAGAATTATGTTAAACCTTATGTTTGTAGGTTTCTGTGAAAAACTTCAGTAGAGTAATCTTTATTAAAGCTATCTGTCATTAGATTTTAATAAATGTGCAAAATTTTTATTGCCAGGAATTATGTGTATTTATTTATTTAGTCCATATTATAAACCAGTTGTAGTGTACCATAGATATAGCAAGCCTGGCCCAGACTCTGGCTTAAGAGTCCTTGCAGTGATTTGTGAGTCTAAATTGCACATAAAAATCCCGCCATTAGGATTGCCAGTGCATCCATACTGTGTCCCAAATCCGGATAAATGAGAGGGTTGCGTTAGAAAGAGCATCCAGCATAAAAATGAGCTAAGTTGAATCCATAGCGGAAGTTAGTGAAAGGAACGGCCCTTGTCTGGCTCGGCTCCTATTTGAAAGACCGTTGTCAATTCGTACATTTAAATGGCAGCTACTCTATGTGTTCCCATGTCAATTATGGTGTTCCACAGGGTTGTATTTGCTATTCTCACTGTACATGCTCCCTCTTGGCGACTTAATTCGTAAGCATGATGTCAGCTTTCACTGCTATGCTGATGACAATCTGATGACATGGAACGTCAGCTAAGTAGAATCGAACTTAATGTAAAGGACATTACAGACTGGATGCTAAGCAACTTCCTGCTGCTTAATTCAGAAAGGACAGAGGTTCTGGTACTGAGACTGCAGGTAGTCAGAAATAAGTTTTCTGATTACACTTTTGTCTGTAGCATCAAGTGCAACTGTTAAAGACTTGGGTGTAATCATAGATTTTAATCTTTCATTTGAAGCCTATATATATTACCAGGATAGCATTCTTTCATAATAGAAATATTGACAAAATTAAATGTACTGCCACTAAACAACACTAAAAAGTTCATGCCTTTATCACATCCAGTCAGGACTATTGTAACACTTTGCTGTCTGAATGTTCAACAAAGCGTATAAATAAACTTCAGTTAGTTCAGAATGCAGCTGCAAGTGTTCTATCTAGGACTTGAAGATACAAACATATGACCCCTATTTTATCCACACTGCAATAACTTCCAGTGAGATTCTGCAAAGATTTTTAAATATTACTATTGAACTTTAAAGAAGTTAATGGTCTTTCACCTCAGTATATTAGTGAACAGGTGGTGTTCTATGTTTTGCCGTGCCATCTTTGTTTGAAGGATGTGAGCTGTCTGTCAGTACAGCGTGAATAAAGCTACATACACCGGGGAACAGTGCTTTTTCAAACAATGTCCGAAAGTTGTGGAACAGCCTCAGTTTCCGTTTGAGACGTTACTGTCTCAATATTAATGTCTAGGCTAAAGTCCTTGCCTGGACTAAACGCTAAGGTCTCCTTTTATGTTATAATAAATAACCTTTTCTTCTTCCTTCCTCCATTTTCTCTCTTTCTCCCTTTCTCTTTTCACATACCACCCAATCACGCTGGATCTGCTGGTTAAATCGCGTATTTGGCTTATAGTTGTTACATTGCCACAATGACTTCGGACGTTATCCCATCACCAAGAGTCCAACTACAGCTGTTTATACAAACACAGACTCTGTCACTTCTTAATCTAATTTTATCTATTCATAACCCAAATGAGAAATGGGTTCCCTGTTGAGTCTGGTTCCTCAAGTTTTCTTTCTATTTCCACTTTAGGGAGCTTTTCTTTGCCACTGTTGCCTCCAGTTTTGCTGATTTTCATACTTATCTTTTGATTGTGTAAAGGTGCTTTGAGACAATAACTATAGTAAAATAAATCTATAAATAGAATTTAATTGAATTGAATTGCAGTGCAGTGCATGCAGATAAGCTTTGGAACAACCCTGGTTTGACTTTGTCCGCCTCTAAGTCACTGGACACACCACCCTCGAAACCTTCTGACTATGGAGGAGATCCTGTGCAAGTTGGGTCTACCAAGCTAACTGCTCAGCTAACTGCGTCAACAATGACAAAGATAAGGACTCTGCTATAACTGCTATAACTCGTATTCCTCGTATGCCAAAGTGAGTTTTGTGTTAAATTAATTTAACCCCTATATGTGCTTAACGGTTCATGCTCGGCTCCATTTTAACCACACTTTATTTTCTGCCCTAGTTGACTTTAGATCAGTGCTGAATCTCATTGATGAGTCACTGGTTACCAAGTATCACATCCCCAGACTACCATGCTAACCTATTGGCCGGGGTATATCCCTTAGACCTACTAATATCACTATGAAGACTGGTGACAGTTTCAGTTACAATTTAGGATATTCTCTTTTTTACAACTGAGAAATTGTGGGCTAAGGGCCTTGCTCAAGTTGTTGCTTCATGGAGGTCGGAATCGAACCCCGGTCTTTCTGGTAACATACCTACACATTAAGCACTAAGCTACCACTTCCGACATGTAGAAAATATCTCCTTCCACATAATTATTGAATCTAAAATGCCTATCATCTTTGATTACCCCTGGCTGCAGACTTACCCAGTCATCTTGTAGAGGGAGAGAAAGATTGTGAGCTGGTCATCACAGTACCAGAAAACACCAGCTACCTGCTCTCCAAGTCACGCCATCACTATGTTACTCTATCCTCAATGACTCACAGCACTTTCCAGTGGAGTATCAAGACCTCCTAGAAGTCTTTAGTAAATACAAAGCCTCAGAGCTTTTTCAGACATAGTCAAGGTGAAACGCCATTTCTTTTTTGTGGAGAAAAAGGATTGTGGTCTTTGCCCCTTTATCGACTACCAGGCTCTCAACAACATAAAGGTCAAGTACCAGTACCCCTACCCCTTGTCCCGGCGTCCCTTGAGCAATTTCATGAAAACTGGATATTCACCAAGCTGAACCTCCGAAGTGCGTACAACCTCATTCGTACATGGGAGGGGGATGAGTGGAAGACTGCATTCATTACATCTCTGTTCACTACGAGCATTTGGTTATACCTTATGGATTTGCATCTGAATCCATGTCTGCACAGTGCTTCAGCGCCTCTTACACCACCGCCTCTACGGGGTCACCATTGAGCCAAGTAAGGTAAATGCAGTAGAAGAATGGCCCAAACCCAGAATGGTTAAGGAACTTTAATGGTTCCTGGGCTTTGCGAGTTTCCACCAAAGGTTAATCTGGAACTACAGTTTAACCACAGCTCCCCTCATTTCTCTCCTAAAAGGGAAACCTGCAAAGCTGACATGGAATGAGGCTGCCACCCAGATACCTCCGTACAATCTGACACATCCGTACATCTACTTTCTGGTAGATGTGGATGTGTCAGATTGTGGAGTGGAGGCTGTACTTTCACAATGCCAAGGGTCCCCTCCTAAACTCCACCTATGTACTCCCATCAACACTCCCCAGCTGAGCACAACTATGACATCGGTAACAAAGAGCTGCTAGCCATTAAAGAAGCATTAGTGGAGTTGAGGCATTGATTGGAAGCGAGCATGGACCCATTTAGAGCAATCAATGACCACAAAACAGGTACCAGTGGAAATTGGGCTACTGTTGGCCAAAGGAGGAGAAGAAGTGGAGGAAGATGTCTACAGAGATTTGTAGGAGAGTGGAGGTTAGGGTGGGAACTTTAAATGTTGGTACTATGAAAAGGGAGAGAATTCGCTGACATAATAGACCATAAAAAGGTGGATATGTTGTGTGTTCAGAAGATCAGGTGGACGGGAAGTAAGGCCAGGAGGTGCTAAAAGGATGGAGATGGCAGTGGTTAACACATATTTTAAGAAGAAGGTGACAAATAAGTTGCAAAATGTTGCACACCGGTAGACTATATTTTGTGCAGGAGAGGTAACCTGTACCTGAACAGCATCTGATGGTGGTCTGTAGGATGGCTTTGGAGGTTTGGAAGAGGAGGAAGAAAGAGAGGACGGAAAAGAGATTAAGATAGTGGAAGTTGAAGTAGAAGGACTGTAGTGTGAGATTCAGGGAGGATGTGAGACAGGGGATCGGTACTAGAGAAGAGTTGTTGAATGATTGGGCAATGACTGCAGAAATGATAAGGGAGACAGCTTGGAAGGTACTTGGTGTGACATCTAGAAAGGGAAAGGAAAAAAGAGACATTTTGTTGGAATGAAGAAGTGCAGGAAAACATAAGGAGAAAGGTTGGCAAAATAGAATTGGGATATATAGGGAGGAATTTGGCTCTAGGGACATGGAATGTTCCCAGATGTGAACTCGAGTTGTGTTTTGTTGTTGGACTTCTGTGTTAGTCACAGTTTGTCCATAACAAACACCATGTTTGAGCATAAGGGTGTCCATCAGTGCACATGGCACCAGGACACCC
>JAOTRA010000029.1:4503087-4518080 GCA_026260255.1 Pseudolaguvia tuberculata | reverse complement strand
TATATATATTTATTGCACTCTCACTATTACAAATAAACGCACGTTCAACCTGGAAAAGTGTTGGTTGTAAGGATCAGTGTTTTCTGATTCAAAATCCCAAATCCTTTGCTCCTAGTTTATATGCAGGTTTTAAAATTCAACGCAGCAATTTCTGCATATGAATTCTTTTTAAATGTCTCTGCAAGTTCCTTTTGTAGGTAGATGATCCTGATATTTTAGATGTTTAAATTGGTCTTAATCTTTTTGATAAGATTCCAGATTTTCTTTGATTATGTATTTGATGTAAACTTGCTTCAGCTTTGCATCTTGAGTTCATAATTATCACATTTTATTCCACAGTTACAACAGACTGATATATTTTTACATCCAGCAGACCCATGACCAAATTTCTGGCAATTGAAAAATCTTAAGAGGTTAGGAATGTACTTTCAATTGTCACTTATAAGTAACCAGCTAGAATTTTTATTCTCATGCAGATTAAAGGTCAGGATACCAATATAGGTGCCAGTCTTTATTATTCTACCGTCCCTTTTTATAGTTATTTTCTTCACGTGTTACTCCTTGTTCTTTCAGCTTCTTCCATATCATGCAGGTCTCTAGTACAGATTTTACCTTTACAACTATTTAAATAAGGGTGAAAGAAGGTCCGCACCAGAACTCCTGCTAATGAGCTACAATGCAGACTGCATGTGATTTCTTTGCGCACCCTAACCCTGATTTGGCCAGATCTCAATTTTTTTTATGTTTCTGACAGTCCCTGCAATGCCTGAGATTACTTTCTGTATTGTGAAAAAGGACAACTTTGTGAGAGGTAGGTCTGTTGGCAAGGATTCGAGAAGTATATATCTCTGCCAACTCTCATTTTTTAGGGTGAAAGTACATGTCAACTCATTCTTGTCTTGTTCGTGAGTTGTTTGTTCGTGGGTTGTTTGTTTGCCATATTTTAAAGTTTGTTGTTCATCATCTCTGCTCCTCACCCTCCACGGATACCGACAGGAGATTGCCTCCAGATGTGCAACATCTAACTTCATGTCTAAGTGAAGTAGGAGCCAAAGCACTGTGTTGGACTTACTTATGTGTTGGACCTGCGAGCCGAGCATATTCCTTAAGGGCCAGGACCTCTTCCTCCGCCGACATGGGTTGCGACTCATAGCAAACAAGTCGCCTCATTCGTTGCCTCTTACGAACAGCAAGGCAGTTTTAGGGAACTATTCTACCCCAGGTGTCCACAGGGAACCAGTTTAGAGAAGCTGGCAAGTTGTCACATGTGCCGGCAGCATAGACAGCCCTGATGATTGATGTATACAACTTGAGACAAGACTCATCGTGGATGCATCTGTCTCAACAACTATGCATCTGGAGACGGTGTCTGTATTGAGGCATTTGAAGAATGCGGACTGTGTCAGTACTGCATGTAAATAAAGTTACAAAAGGGGGCAGAGCGTTTTCATACAATGCCCTAAAGTTGTGGAACAGTCTAACAGTTTATGTCAGAGAATCGGACACTGTCTCCATATTTAAGTCTAGACTAAAGACCTAATATAATCAGGCATTTGAGTGTTTTTCTTTAGACAAAAGAAGTAGAGCAGGGGAACTCATAGATGTTGAGTATTATGGTGATCTGATGTGTAGATGCTGTCCTCCACACTCTTATCAGTCACTCAGCTGTACTTTAAGTGGTGGTCTGGTTGCTTTACATATTATGGATCTCTCATGTCTGTGCCTCCCTCTCTCTCTTTTTAGTTAGTTTAGTCATCTCTAACTATTTTTGCCAGTCTTTTCCTGCACTGAACTCTATCAGTGTCATCAGGGACAAACTAAGTTTTCTGATTTTGGCAATTTTCTTAATTATCAAATATTTCTCTTTGATTATGTAAGGCTGCTTTGAGACAATAACCATTGTACAAAGCACTACACTAAATAAATAAATAAATAAAATGTAATGCGCCGTGCTGGCGTAGTGGATAGCAACACACCTCACAACAAGAAGGCCCCAGGTTCGGTTCCCGGGCTGTGACCACGAATTTGTGAAAAAGTGGGTAAAAAGATGAATGAATGAATGCGCCGAGATGGACTGGTGACCCGTCCAGGGTGTACCCTCGCCTCTTGCCCTATGTGTGCTGGGATAGGCCACAGCTGACCCCCGTGACCCCGAATTAGGGAATAAGCGGGTAAGAAGATGAATGAATGAATGAATTAAATTAAGCAGGCCTGCATATACAGCCTAGTCAGAATTGAGAAGTGAAATCTGTAAAGGCCTGCTCCCTTGTCCTTCTTGAGTACAATAAAGTAGGGGTTGTAAAACCCCTTCAACTCAGCTGTCTGACTGACTCAATCCCATCCTTCCAAAATGGATGTAACCTCCACATGCAGGGATTACAGCATTCTTGTATTGGATACACATGGTCTACAAAATGCCACTGAACTTGGACAGGCAGGGGTTCTTGAAACACTCGGAGACACTGACCAGACACTTTTTTCCAAGCCTCCAGATATCTGACCAGCGATATTCACTCGCAGTACCTTATGTAGGGTCACTATGGCTGTCTGAGTGATGTGTAGGTGTTCAGACACCCTTATGGGGCACACCGCTGGTGCCACTGATGGATATGTCAGCTGGCCTGGCTGAAATGCATGAATTAGGTGACACAAGAGGTTGGGGCCCTGCGATTGTACAGAAAGGAAAGTGCAGATATAGCTGATGTTATGTAAATGCAATTACTGTACGCTTACTTATCTTTAGTTACCCACCAATAACAGTACCCACAGTGTGCTCTTTTATTGATGACCTCTCTCAAATATCAGTAGTACGGAAATTAGAAGATAAAATGCATAAAGAAAAGAGTACAATGTTCATCTAAATGTGTCTCATCTGGACTAGTTTATTTGGGAATTACACTTTAGCATTTTCAAAGGGGTCAGATATTAAACAATGATGAATGGTTGTGATGGTTGTGATGAACGGGTACTCTGGTTTCCTCCCACAGTCCAACAACATGCAGATTAGATCGATTGGTGATTCTAAATTGTCCATAGGGACTTGCGACCCGTTCAGGGTGTACCCCCTGCCTCTTGCCCTATGTTTGCTGGGATAGGCACAGCAGGCCCCCGTGACCCCGAATTCAGGAATAAGCGAGTAAAAAGATTAATGAATGAATAAATATTACACATTTCATTTGCATCTAATATAGCTTTTACTTACTCTGGTTAGCTCATCAATCATGCTCTGCTGCTCAAGAACCTGCAGCTTAAGAAACTCTATTTCTTGTTCATCCTGAGCCTGATCCAAATCATTTAAAGATTTCAGCTTCTTCAGTGGTGGATGAGAAGACATTTTCTCTTTCTAAACAAAAGATTAAATGTGTTACTAAGGGTACAAGAATTTAATTTCATTCAGATACAATATACCCTGTCTAATAATAAATTGACAGTTAGGAAACTTAGTCTTAATAAATATTACAAACTAAATGTCACAAGATGTCAAGGTGCTATTCCCCTCTAGAGACAGCTAGATGGCTATAAGGCAGAGCAAAGTCTTTGCAACTTACGTAAAGCAGGTACTAATTTAAAACAGGTTTTTATTAACCTTGAATCCTGTCTGATATAATCAGACCAGTCTCACTCCCAGCTCAGACCCTACACTTAAGACTCCTGACTGATACACGATCATTACTTTTACGCCGGTCTCCTGTCAGAACTAGACCCGGAGTCATGGTTCTTGACCTGATCCCTAGCCACTGGTTTGAGCTCTCACTCGTCTTCTGGCTCTACATAGGACATTGTTGTTCCATCGGTCTCTAGCACAAAGAATTTCTCTAAATATTAAGTTACAAGATATCAATATCAAACAGAAGAAGGTTGTTGCCATGCAAAACTGAAAAAAACACAAAAGGCATATGAAACCATTTAAAATGTTTTTCTTTTAAATGTTCAGAAGAGAAAGCACGATGTAATGTGTTGAAATTCAGTGCCTTAAAAAGATATTCATACCCCTTGAACATTTTGTCACCTTACAACCACAAACTTATAAATAAATAAGAATTTTAAGAAATAAAAATTTTATCTGGACTGCATTTGTATTCAATACTTTTTGTTGCAATTGAAGCTGCAAGTCTTTTGGTGCATGTCTCTACCAGCTTTGCACATCTAGAGACTGAACTCAAGCTCAATAGGATTTAGGCCTGACTTCGTCATTCTAACACAGGAAAATTCTTTGATTCAAACCATTCCATTGCAGCTCTATTTGCTTGAGGTCAATGTCTTGCTAGAAAGGGAATTTCCTTTTTAGTTTCAAGTTTTTTGCAGCCTCCAACAGATTCTAGGAATTCCCTACATTTAGTTCTATCCATGTAAAGAAAAAGCATCCGCAAAGCATGATACTGCCAACAACATGTTTCTTAGTGGTGACGGTGTGTTCAAATTAAGTACAACTAACCAGGTTTTATGAAATACTAAAAGCAGTTTACAAGCATATTCAAAAATGCAGCACAATATTAGTACACAGGAATCAAAAAAAAAAAAACTGGAAGTGCTAACCAAATCCCACCTGTATGGGTTCTGTTTCATTTGTCCTTTTGAGTTTACAGAGCTGGCAGGAGGTGGGTGCTTTCTTATTTGATTCACTGCGGCTATTGCGCAACAGATTATTGCATCAGGAAGCCATATCCATATATCATGAGAACGAAAGTGAGTCATAGCGGCATGGTAACTACTCCGGAATACTAGTGTTTAACGTAGCTTTATACACTGCTTTTGGAGCTAACTCATTCCACCTGCTCCCAGCACCAATGGTGCGGCATTAGATAGCATTATCTTATGTAGAAAGCTCTCATAGATGCTGTAAAAGCTGGTTATAGAAATCCACTTTCAACTTCTGGATATTCAAATTCCTCTTGTAGTTGTGTCATAAAATAATCCAGTGAAGTAGAAATGTGCAGATCTGCATCTCAAACGGTTGATTGACTGAGCAAGTCTCAGACAATAGCAAAAGTAAAAAGAAGCAAATCTTACTTTCTATTGGAAAATCTGGCACTGCAGGAGAAACATCTTGCTTCATTTGGGTGTCTCGTCTATTTTATCCGAGAGTTAACAGTTTACATGTGTAGTCAAAAATGCTACCAGAAGTAGCAAAAGGTTGATACACAGGACTCAAAACACACAAATCCAAAATGTGAAGACAAATTAAAAAATCAGAAAACTGAGCAGAGGTCATAAACCAGGGGTTCCCAAACAACGGCCCGCGGGCCATTTGCGGCCCGCGAGGCTCTCTCATGTGGCCCGTGGATTTTTTTTTTAATATCCAAGAAATTACGGAAATGTATGTGTATCCTGCCAAGATCAGCCGCCGCATCTGTGCACGTTATGTTTTGAGATGAAATACCACCATCTCGTGGCAGAGTTCTGAAATGGTTTGCTGCTTGCAATTCCGTTCAGTCGGTCAGGGGGCGGTACTATACATTAAGCAGCAGTTTCATGGAGCTTCGCTGCTGATACGATGCTTTGATAATCGCTTCTTCTTATTAAAAGAGTTTGGAATGTTTTCTAGCACAAAACTACATAAAAATGACATACTTTAACACAAAAGTTATTTCAGCTCCTATTAGTTTGCTTGTAAATTTTAGACTCACATGCGTCATCATTGAGCTGCAAATTTTATCAATCTTTTTTCTTTGTGTGTAAATATGTGGAAATTATCAGTGTTCTGAATCCTGTGATGAATATTTGATAAGGTCAAATGTGTTCCAAGCAGAGTATTTGAATTAAGAAAGGAAATAGGTGACTTCCTGGAAATAAAGGCAACCCACTGTCATTACTGTCTGAGTGGCCATAGAAATTGGCCTTTGCTAGTCATTTAAATTTTATTAACCTGAAACTACAAAGAGAGAAAAATCTATTTTCTGATCTAGACACTCACCTAAAGGTCTTCAGATCTAACTTGTCTTGTTTTTGGAACAAGTACAGGCCAACAACTTGGACTTCATAGCTGAAGCAACAGCTGAGTTCCCCACATTATCGGCAAAGACCTCCAGCTGCAGTTTCAGGTGCCCTTTTCTGGTGTTTTTTATTCAAAAGCAGAAGAAGTGAGACTGTTTCAAAATCCATTTGAAGCAAATGTGGCCAGATGCCCAGATGATCTGCAGCTGGAGGTCACGGAGTTGCAATAAATTTGAACTCCTTAGGGACAAGTTCAAAGAAGGACTGGTGGGTTTTTACCTATCAATCTTTGGAACAACATACTTCTGTGAACAAACATTTTGAAGAATGAAATTGTCACGCCTCCTCTAAGATGAGCGTCTTTTTGCAGCTTTCTCCTAGGGGCTATTGGATTATCTCGCCTTTTTCCCCTGAATGTCTTTGGTTTTCATGTTCATGCTCAAGTTCATGTTTGCGATCCTGTCTCGTCTTGTCTTGTCAAGTCAAGTTTTGTCACGTCTTCTTTCACAGTACTTTCTTAAGTTTAAATCTTATTGTGTGTTTTTTTTGTTTTTTTTTTTAATAAAATGGACTATTCAAACCCGCCAATCCTGCGTTTGGGTGCGCTCCTTTTTCCCGATCCTGCTCCTCCTCCCCTTTCTGACAGAAATACGTAAACAACAATTTGAGAACAAACTTCTCAGGTCACTGTTGATGTTAAGGACATCAAATTTAAAGCCAGAAATGCCTATTTTGGCATCCATGAAACAGTTTAATCAATCCCACTAATACAGGTGCTCATGTGTAGTGTATCAATGTGTTATTAAATAATAATTCAATACAATAAAATTAAATAAATAATTATAAACAACATCTATGTTTTGATTCTTTTTTATTTGGCCCCCAAATGCGGCCCCTGGGCTGAAAAGTTTGGACACCCCTGTCATAAACCACAGACATGTGAACAGACTTAAAAGGGTTGATATGTTTGGAGACAAGCAATATTTTACAATGTGCTGCTGGATGGGCTAGTTTAAAAAGGCAGCAACTAGAAATGCTAGAGAAAGTAGATTTATTTATTTATAAGATTTATAAATTGACTCTGGTAAGATAATGAAAGAAGTATACTACTACTGTACCATTTATTGATTATTCATGGCATATTGGTTAGCACAGTGACCTCACAGCAAGAAGGTACTGTGCAGAGTTTGCATGTTCTGCGTTTGCTCTGGATACTCCGGTTTCCTCACAGTCCAAATACATTAGGTTGATAGGTGCTTCTAAATTGCCCAGAGGACTGCAAGTGAGTGTGGTTGTTCGTGCATGTGATGGACTGGAAATAAAGAGCTGTCTTTTGCCCTAAGTGTATTGTGATGACATTTTATTTTATCTGATCATTATATAGTGAGCAACATAAACTATGAAATGTGACTATGAAATGTGAAACAAACCATCTCCAAATTCTCTTTGTTCAAGCACTTAAACTTCTCCTCCATGCGCTGTAGAGATTGAGTCAGTTCATCATTCTTCTTATTCAAGAGCTTGTTCTTGTCCAGCAGTGGCTTACATTGTTTCTCTGCTTCTCGCACTCGTTTTAGCTTAAAAAGAGAAAGTTAAAAGTTAAAATGTGGAAATTTAAATAGAAATGAAAATAGCCTTTTATGTCTGTATTAATATTTATTTTATTCTGATATCTACATCATTATTAATAACTTTATACTTATTTAACCCAGCCATTAGAGTTCCACAAGTCAGTGCATTCCTAGTGCCGGTCCAGCTTAAAACTGTGCCAAATCAAACATGCGGATCACGAATAAGAACTTTATACCGGATCGGTCGAGGCCCGGATTAACAACAAGGAGAAAGGAGAAAAGACATCTACGGAGATGGCAGGCAAAGGAGAAGTGTGGGAGAGTGGAGGTTAGGGTGGGTACTTTAAATGTTGGTACTATAACAGGTAAATGGAGAGTTATTAGCGTAGAATGGTGAATGTGTTGTGTGTTCAGGAGACCAGGTGGAAACTCAATAAGGCCAGGAACACTAGAGGTGGATTTAAACTGTTTTATCATGATGTAAATGGAAAGAGAAAGGGTGTAGGTGTAACCCTGAAGAAACAGTATATTGAGAGTGTGGTGGAGGTGAAGAATTTCTGATAGGGTGATGAACGTGATGCTGGAAGTTGAGGATCCCACCTCCACAAGGCAACCACTGTGGGACCTTGAGCAATACCCTTAACCTACAATTGCTCAATTGTAAAAAAAAAAAAAAAAAAAAAAAAAAAAAAAAAAAAAAGAGACCAAATGTAAGTCGCTCTGGATAAGAGCGTCTACCAAATGCCAAACTGGAACTGTAACATAAGGCGAGAGATAAAGGTCACCAGTCCATCACAGGGCAACACATAGATAAACGACCACTCGCACACATTCACTCGTATGGACAATTTTGAATCACCAATCAACCTAAAGTACATGTTTTTGGACTGTAGAAGGAAACCAGAGTACCCGGAGGAAACCCACACAAGCGCAAGGAGAACATGCAAACTCCACACAAAGATCCCGGGCCCGGGAATTGAACCCGGGGCCACCAACTCGTCTAAATCAAATACAATTAAATGTAATTAACCATTTCATAATTTGATATGATTTGTAATCTGTCAAATTGGGATTTTTAATTTATGTAATTTAGTTAATTTATTACAAAGGCAAAGACATCAGTTCTACAGTCCAACAATCCTTTCGAAATGAAACCAATAAAGTTTAAGCTAGAAATCTAGTGTCTTAATGACTCGCATTGAAAATTATATGTCAACTAAAGTACGCACGCACGCACATTCTACGGGCAATTTAGAAACACTAACCCATCGACAAGTTTTTGGACTGTGGGAGAAAACCAGAGTACCCAGAGAAAACCCAACATACAAAATGTTCACAGAAAGACCCCACCTTAATTTGGATTTCCCGTGAAGGTGAAAACTCCATAAATTATATTGTATGTGTTAGACACATGATAGAACTTAGCGCTATATTATAATCACCTTATAATGGAAAACCTCATTGCAATGTTTGCACTGGTACATGCGATTATTGTGGTGGTGGATCATATGGCTCTCCAGATCTTTGCTGTTCAGGGCAATGTGCTGGCAGATTGGGCATTGATAAGGTTGCCTTTGTCTATGAACATGTAGATGCTGTTTGACAAAGCCTTTGTTTGCGCTGGTGTAAAGGCAGAGACGACAGCGGTAGGGTCGATCACTCCCGGCAACGTATTCCACCAGATCAGACTCTGTAGTGAACGCATCTCCGGCAACATCAGAACTTTTGCCATTCACGATCTCTGGATTATCCTGTAGCTCCCTTAAAATGTCTTCGTCTGAGGCATTCTGGTCCGACCTTTCTCTGAGACGTTCAATGACAGTCAACAAAGATGTGCTGATTCCGGCCTTTGAAGGTCCTTCCAACACAAAATCTTCCTTGGAACCCTTGCCGAGATTCAAAAGGGTGGTGGTTGACCTTGGTTTCCCAGCCACCAGCTCTGCTGAAGGTAACTTAGCATTGGACACGGCACACAAATCAAGTATTTTCTGACCTGTATCAGAGATAACACTCGCAGTACTCTTAATGGTAGACTTGTTCAAATGTGGAGCTCCCAATGGCATGGCCACCAGAGCTTCAGCAGCCAAGGAGTGCAAGCGCAAGCACTCCGAATGAGTCCTTCTACGAGCTGGAGGCAAACTGTCCTCTGGAGGTGTATCAGACTTCTGACTCTCCATTTCTTGATTATCGTCAACACCATCCCAGTCAATTAAAACTTGCTCCTCACAGTACAAGGGTTGAGACTCATTCTCATTTCCTTCATCCTGACAAGCTAGTAAGGTCTTGTATTCCGACACCCCCGGGCTGAGAAGCAGAGGCTTGGTGGCTACAGGTTCTTCAGAGCAAGGCAGTCTTTCCACAATGACATTGACATGACCAGCACTGTTACCACTGGAGCTGATGATCTTCTGGACTGAAGACAACAAGCTGTCAGTGTTCACATGCTGGTTTTCAGTCTCCAATTCTAGCTCCATTTGTGCCTCAGGAGTCACTTGGACCTCTCCAGGGGGTTCATCTGACATAGCTCCTTCAACACAAAATATGCTCTGCGTAGGAATTTTAAGGTCTTCGTCTCTCTCTGCCAGAATTTCATCCTCGCATTTCACACTTCGCATGGAGGAGGCACTGTGCAGAACTTGACCTTGTTCTGTAATAGGTGCCAGAACCACAATAGCCTTCTGCTTCTTACACTGCTCCAAGGACGTGTTGCTGCTCAGCGTATATAAAGGCTGAGCTTCGTATTGATCAGAATCATCTTCGAATACAGGATAGGAGCAGTCAACCAAGCCAGCATGCTTCCATGCATGTGTTTTTAAATTGCGCTGCTGCCCACATTCATAACTGCATATGAGACAGCGATACCGACCTTGCTCGTAACTGTACCACTTCTTAGGGGTACTTGGTATTTTCTCCGAGTCTGAGTCAGGCTCAGATTTTATGGTAGAGAACCCAGTCCTACTTTTGCTCTTTTGCTCTGCAGGGGATTTATTAGTGTAGCTGCCTTCCTTATAGTGTAGCCTGATATGAGCCTCTAGCTCCTCCTGATGGTTGGAGGTAAAACAACACTCCGAGCACATGAGAAAGAAGTCACTGTGCTGTTCATCATGCAGCTTCATGTGTTCTTTTAAAGCACTCAGGTTGGGAGAAAGTACGCGGCACAGGCTACACTGGTAGCAGGTAACCATGTGAGTGTTTCTGTTAATCGTTTCCTGTTCTGTGATTGGCAGGGATTCGCAGCTGAGATCCTCTCTATTCTCCCTGGTTCTTTTGGATATAGGTAAAACCCCTCCGGTGCCCTCTCTGCTATCCGCCACCATTACCGAGCCACAGGTCATGGATGGACGCTTTTTACCAGACAACGTGCATCGTCTAGGCCGCTTTTCCACGATCTTACTAAGCTTCTCGATTACTTGGATGAGAGAATCTGCAGCCTGCTTCTGCTGCTCCTGCTCTTCTGCCATATCCTGAATGTGGGAGTCAGAGATGAAGACATCCTGATGATCCCTGGTGCAAGGGACTAAGATGGTGACATCACTGCTTTCCTCCATACCTACACACATCAAACACAATGGACATTTTTCAAACTTCATTTTTTTCATTCATTAATTCAGCTTCTTGCCCGCTTATTCCCTAATTCAGGGGTCTGCTGGCACACAGAGGCAAGGGTACAACTTGGAAGGGTTGTCAGTCCATCACAGGGCAACACATAGACAAACAACCATTCACACACACATTCACTCCTATGGACAATTTACAATCACCAATCACCCTAATCTACATGTTTTTGGACTGAGGGAGGAAACCGGAGATGAATAGAAATACAGCAGTAATGCTACACTTCCTTTGGTTATTTTTCAGAAGCAGGCAAATAAAACATTCAGTGGGAGAGATGAGTTTTAATCTGATATTTTATTTAAGTTTTTTTATTATTTATTTTAGTTTATTCTTTGAGGTAACTGTATGGTACCAAGCAGGAATGTTATATTATGGCTTAGTGTCTGATTTATTTTGCTTGCTTTATGTGTTCTATAACCTTTATTATCTTATGATCTAATCCACTTAAAAACAATCATTTACCATCTGCCGGAGTGTTCCTGGTAGGGGTACGAAAGTTTATGAACTACTATTCGATCCGATTTTGATTCCGGGCAGTCACAATCTGATTCCTAAATCAATTCTTATTTACAATTAGCGATTCAATGCACAGAAATCTTTAGTAAAAGGCAAAAGATTAATGCGTGACTGAAGAGAAACCCGAGCGGTTTAATATTCTAATAAAAAAAAAAATATAAAGATATTTACTCGGTGGTGTAGTGGTTAGCACGCTCACCTCACAACAAGAAGGTCCAGGGTTCGATTCCCGGGTCTGGGGTCTTTCTGTGTGGAGTTTGCATGTTCTCCCCGTGCTTGCGTGGGTTTCCCCCGGGTACTCCGGTTTCCTCCCACTGTCCAAAAATATGTACATTAGGCGGATTGGTGAGTCTATATTGGCCATAAATGCTTAGCCTTTAGGGTGCAGCCTTAGTGCCGGTCCCAAGCCCAGATA
This sequence comes from Pseudolaguvia tuberculata, assembly GCA_026260255.1. NCBI lineage: Eukaryota > Metazoa > Chordata > Actinopteri > Siluriformes > Sisoridae > Pseudolaguvia > Pseudolaguvia tuberculata. The sequence goes on along the minus strand of JAOTRA010000029.1, from coordinate 4,506,029 downwards.
AATGGGAGGGTTGTGTTAGGAAGGGCATCCAGCGTAAAACCCCGCTGTGGCGACCCCGAACGGGAGCAGCCGAAGGACAAAGAAGATATAAAGATATTTATTCATTCATCATCTTACCTGCTTATTCCCTAATTCAGGGTCACAGGGTTCTGCTGGAGCCTATTTCAGCTCACATAGAGCGAAAGACAGGGGTACACCCTAGACAGATGACCAGTCCAATGCAGGGCAACATCTTGATAAACAACCATTCACACACACATTTCACTTCTATGGACAATTTTACAATCACCAATCCACCTAACGTACATATTTTTGGACTGTATGAGGAAACCGGAGTAACTGGAGAACATGCAAACTTCACACAGAAAGATCACCGGCCCAGGCATCGAACCTGGGACCCTGTTGTTGTGAGGAGACCATGGTAACCATTACACCAGCGTGTTTCCCCTCAGTAGTGAAATGTTCTAGGTTATTACTATAAGCACTATAACTCTAACCTCCACAAACTGATCCATCATCCTGTAGTTACAGCTAGAGACATGTCAGCTGTTTGCCCCCCCCCTCTCCCTACCCCTCCAGGTCAACAGGAGATGGGTATCATATACCCTAAACTATTATAGCAGGTCTGTAGTCATCCATCACTTTGTGACTCATTGGAGGATTTTTTTTTTGTGAAAGAAAGCTGACATTTTCTTTCTCTTGGGTTTCAGGTTGTGTTTTTAACTACCACTGAATGGATAAAACATGGATTTATTACCCCCATGTGGTCAAGAGGGGAAAAAGGTTTGGTTCCTCCACTTTCCCTTTTAAACCACAAACTATTCCTCAACTTCTGCTTTTATTGGGACCAGTGGTTTGAAAGCAGGATGTCACTTCCACATATCGCGCGTGCGTGCGCGCGCGCGCGCACACACACGCTCTTAACCAGAGTGACTGACAACTGAGCAATTGGTGGTTAAGGGCCTTGCTCAGGGGCCCGCAGTGGAGATCTGGTAGTGTTGGGAATCGAACCCCGGTCTTTTCCGGTATCAGTCCAACACCTTAAACACTAAACCAACACTCCCAGTAATTTAGAAGTCGGTGGAAGCAAAGGACTGTTAGAAATGTTTGATCTCAATGGTGTGTGTGTGTGTGTGTGTGTGTATATTGATACAGGATATTATAACTAATGAAATGCACTAAAAGGACCAGGAATAATAATAATAATAATAAATGGCAATTGTTGGTCATAAATATTTTCCATTGTTAATAATAAATAGATATGCTATTTGAGAAAATATAAATCAAAACGCAAAGAGTTTTTAAAAGTTTTTTTTCTCCCTTAAATACGATGTTTCGAATAATTGCGATCTTTTTCCTGTCCTCCGTTCACGGCAAGGACCTGGCTGAGTTCCGAATGTCCACTTACACACTATCCAGGCGCACTACATAGGGTAGTAATGGAGGCTTTTAAACCTCAGTGTTAGTGCACTAGTTAAAAAGAATGAAAGCGCTTTGGGACACAATCCGACTCGCACATTGAAGCAACGACAGTATGGCATATAAGACGCCTAAAAACAGGCGTTGTTTAATCATCAGCTCGGAATCATGCGACTTTTCGAAGCAGGCGGTCAAAGTTACTTACTGATGCGGAAACTCGCAATGATCTTTGACCCTCTGGCGCTTGTGATTCGCAGTTTTATTCTCAGGCAGTAAAAAAAAAAGTATCACTTTTTTTCTCACGCTGTGCTCAAAATGGCGAGAATGGAGGTCAGATCACGTGACACATGATTTTGGTCAGGTGACCAGACAAGAATGTAAACGTGACGTCAAGCACGATGTCGCGTGTTGTTCAGCCCACCCACGTGTTTCCTAAGAAGCCACGCCTCCTCCTATTCAACCGAAAATAACTGAATGCTCTGGAAACAATCCGGTTGCATGTAATGTGCGCCATCTAGCGTCAATTCGGTACATTACACTCAATCAAACGACAAACCATCATGATACTACCTGGCCAAAAAAGTCCCCACCAAATAAAAGGTCATTCATTCATTCATTCATTCATTCATTCATTCATACATCTTCTTACCCATTTATTCCATAATTTAGGGTTACAGGGGTTGCTGGAGCCTATCCCAGCACACATAGAGAGTGAGACAGGGGTACACCCTGGACAACAAGGGGGCGGCACGGTGGCGTAGTGGTTAGCAAGGTCACTTCCCAACAAGAAGATCTCAGGTTCAGTTCCGGGGCCGGGGATTTTTCTTTGCAGTGTTTGCATGTTCTCCCTGAGTTTTGGGGGATACTGTGGTTTCCTCCCACAGTCCAAAAACGTATACATTAGGTTGATTGGTGATTCTAAATTGCCTATAGGGGTGAATGTGTGAGTGAGTGGTTGTTTGTCTATGTGTGCCCTGCAATGGCCTGGAGACCTGTCCAGGGTGTACTCCTGCCTCTTGCCCTATGTGCACTGGGATAGGCTCTAGCAAACCCTTGAGATCCTGAATTAGGGAAGAAATGGGTAAGAAGATGAATGAATAAATGAATGAATGAATGATTCAAGCTAAGGTACATGTTTTTGAACTGTGGCAGGAGAGCAAAGTACTCGGAGAAAATGCTGGGAGAACATGCAAACTTCACAAAGAAAGAACGCCCCTTGCCTGAGAATCGAACCCAAGACTATTTTGCCGTGAGGTAACTATGCTACCACCAGCGCACTGCCTGTCTGTTGCTTTCTTGCATGAAATAACTGCTGTGTGACCACCAGGTTAAACAATGATCCAACTAACTAATTAAACCCCAGTCCTTCTTGTCCTTTTCAGTAAGTGGGAGTAATTCATTCATTCGCCTTCTTACCCGCTTATTCCCTAACTACACCCTGGATGTAACACATAGACAAACAACCATTCACACACACATTCACTCCTATGGACAATTTACAATCACCAATCCACCTCATTTAC
>JAOTRA010000029.1:4398130-4411608 GCA_026260255.1 Pseudolaguvia tuberculata | reverse complement strand
ACACACACACACACACACACACACACACACACACACACACACACACACACACACACACACACACACACATACCAACAGAACCCAAAGGAAATGCATGTGGACACAGAGGAAGCTGGAGCTATATGATGGCAACATTAGCGTTTTGCCAAGCGAGAAAGCATTTTGACACTTTTTTTTCCAATATTCTATTTGAATTATTGTTTAATCATCTAATTTACCCAACATATTTCTTCTGACGTTACAGGCAAAGCAAGGAAAAAGACCAAATAAAGAGGCAACAACATTCAAAACTCCAAGATTGTATATTATAGATAGCTAACTAGAAGGCAGGAAAGCTAACTAGAAATTGCCAAGCTAATCAAGCTCATTTATGATGTTAGCTAGCAAATGTACAATAATAATTGAGTAGATATTAAAAAGTATTTGCTTTAGAATATTATTTATTTATTCATTGTTTAACACCATACAAGCACCCAGACTACATCATCGCACTTCTCTCCCTAATTCTGGGTCACTGGGTTCTGCTGGAGCAGCTCACATAGGGTGAGAGGCAGGGGTACGCCAGTCCATCTCAGGCAACACACACAGACAAACAACCATACACACACACATTCACTCCTATGGCCAATTTTAGAATCACCAATCGGCCTAATTTGCATGTTTTTGGACTGTGGGAGAAAACTGGAGTACCCGGAGGAACACCGGAGTACCCGGAGAATATGCAAACTTCGCACAGAAAGGTCTCTGGCTCAGAAATTGAACCCGGGACCTTCTTGTTGTGAGGCGACCGTGCTACCCACTATGCCACCGTGCCACCGCAACAACATACATGTCTTTGAAATATTATGACACACCAAATGAAAGAAACCTCAGAAGCCTCTAAATCCTACGAAAGGAAGATCAGGAAGATCTGTCCTACTACTATATGTATTTAGGCATAAACAATGACACCTATGTCAACCGGGATGCTGACATGACCTGAATGAGATACAATGTCAGTGCTGTTGCCCCTATGCCATGTTAATCTGTGTCCCCTGTTACCCGTCTGCAACCCTTAAATTGCTTTGGACAGTACCATTAAATGCCATGTCATTACTTGTTATGGAATGATACACTCAGTCCAGCCGCCTCTTGTGACAGGTTTAGTGAAGAAGCAGGATAGTGTTACTCGGTGGGTCTATGTGCAGGTGTATGTGTGTGCGTAGTTCTGTGTATATCCTGGTCAAGACCAGTGCAAAAGACAGAATTGGCATTAAATTGTTAGGGTGTGCTGGATTGACTTTGACTGGTGCAAGCGAGGGCTGTTAGCAAGAGAAGGAGGTTGTGTTTGTCACTGAGTCGAGGGCAGACTGAGCTCTTCGGATAGGTGAAGACTCCCGGTGGGACATGCTGCCGGGCTACGCAAGGCAAGAAGGAAAAAGAAGCTAAATTGAAGGTTTATTTATCCAATACGCTGTCAAGGTCGGCACATTGAAGAGAGCTGGCCTCTGCGTGTGCTCACCAAATGCCAAAAAAATCCAGAGAATTGTTAAGAGAAAGGAGAAGGCCCAGAATCAATGACCTTTGTGCATCGGGCATGAACATGCCAGACACTCTTAAGGCCATCCTTTAATGGCTATTACTGTTGACTTTCAGAATCCAGGAAAACAGAAAAGGTTTGCCCCCTGGTCAGTTGAAATAACAGATACACACACCATCAGAAACAGAAACCTTTTTATAAACCAAGAAAAAACTGTAAATAAAATTACAAATATAACATAACTGTAACCATTTAATGATTCACTTACAAAAGAAAGCCGTCGCTTCTATTACATTTTCATTCATTCATCTTCTTACCCGCTTATTCCCTAATTCGGGGTCACGGGGGACCGCTGGTGCCTATCCCACATAGGGCGAGAGGTGGGCGTACACCCTGGACGGGTTGCCAGTCCATCTCAGGGTAACACATAGACAAACAACCATTCACACACACATTCACTCCTATGGACAATTTACAATCACCAATCCACCTAATCTACATGTTTTTGGACTGTAGGCGGAAACCGTAGTACCCGGAGGAAACCCACACAAGCGCGGGGAGAACATGCAAACTTAGCACAGAATGATCCCCGGCCCGGAAATCGGAAACAGGACTTTCTTGTTGTGAGGCGACCACTATCCACCGTGCCACCCTAAATCAGAAACAATTGTATGTTTTTTTAGGGATGTCCTGATCAGGTTTTTTTGCCCTTGAGTCTGTGTCATTTGATTTTGAGTATCTACTGATACCGAGTCCCAAACCGATACTTCTATAATACATATGAAAGAATGCTTCAAGCTGCTTCCGTGTTCTACTTTGCCGGCATTTAACCTATAGCGTCTCTGCAACAAAATGATGTCATGCCGCATGTGTTACTGTTTCTGTGTGAGTCAAGAGGTCTAAGTCTGTGACACCACATATCTATAGATGTGTTAAAAATAATGAGAATATATATATATATATATATATGTCCGAGTCCTGATCAGGAGGTAACGTCCGATTCCAATCGAGTCTGAAACCACGGGCCCGATTTCGGGTTACATGATCGGATCTGGTCATCGCTAATTTTTCGGGGTTTTTTTCTGATATGATCCGAGTGGCATATGGCGCACAGGTAGTGCTTCTCTCATTTAATTGTAAAAAAAGCGCATTTCTTAGTCATACAGCACATTTTTAAATTACATTTACAGAACTGTAATTAAAGAAGGAACGTGTGTTGAGGAACAGAGCGTGTTTATAGTCATGAGCTTGGGCTTTAATCGGGAAATTAACATGATATGGTATAATATAACACGGTAGAAATGACAGACGTCGTCTGCGCTGAAACGTTTCAATTAACCTTGCCCTTCATGTTCTCAGCTCTGAAATCAGGTTGATAGCTTGATGTATGACATAGCCAGTGGTTAGGTTTTTTTTTTTTCCTTTTTTAACCACGTGAAATGTGTTTCGGTATAATTCTACGTTAAGTTTCATTCTTTGTTCGAAAGATAGGTGCCAGCAGACCCCCATGAGCCTGAATTAGGGAATAAACTGGAAAGAAGATGAACGAATGAATGTTTGAAAGTTAGGTTCAGAGTACAGAGTCATGATGCAGGGCCAAAGAGCAGGACGAGTTAGGGGTCTTAGGGGACAGTGGCTAAAAGGTTTAACCCAGAATTTTTTCTGGTATTTTAAACAACAACTCAGTGTCTTAACCATTTGAGCCACCACTACCCCCTTTACCAATAATTTAATTTAGCCAGAAAAAACATGCAAACTCCGCACAGAAAGATCCTCGGTCCGGGAATCGGACCCAGGACCTTCCTGTTGTGAGGCGACCGTGCTAACCATTACACCACCACGACTCGTAAAATCGTAAATTGAAAGGTTTTTTTGTGCCATTTTAATCATTGTGCATGGCCGAACCAATGCAGGTTTGACAGGAAGTATTAATTCCGTTTTTAGCGAGTAGATGGATAGAGCGCTCCTTCAGAGGGACTGCTTCGTCAAAGTTTCTGAGAGCCCTGTCGGCGAGAAAAGAACATGACCTTTAAGTTGTATCAGCATGTTTGCTGGTGCATACACGGGACCAGAAAAAGGTTTCCACTACGTTGCTAGATATTTATATTGAAGCGCGCTTTCTGCGTCTGAACGTTCATGCGATGAATACTAACGCTTGAGAATTTCACAGTACTGTCAATTTTCCTGAGCCGGATAAACACGGATTTAGCTCTTATCTGAGATACGCAATTTTAAACAGCTCTTTTTCTGAATTTCTTCAGCTCATTGTTTGAGTCAAATTTTAAAAGTGTGTTGGTCATGCAATCTCCATTTGTTAGATATTACACAGGACGCCTGCGACCGATTCTGTTGCTTAATCACAGCAAGTTCATGAATCTACACTGGAGTTGAAAGATGTCCAGAGACATCGGGATCAGACAAAGAAGAGCAGGAAAAGAAGTGGAAGGTTTCTTTAAAGGTTTATTAAAATTCCACATCTGTACTAAAATAGCAACCAAGGCTTTTTTTTTAATTTTTTTCATAGAAATCATTAGTTTTCTTCCTGCAAAACAAAAACAGAAAAAAAAACAAGGAAAAGATTATTGTGTTTGACTTAATAATTGCTCTAATTTTCTGGAATATACAACATATAATAAATAATCCCTCTTCAATGTGGCATTTATACAGTATGTAACTTTTTCTTTACCCGGGTGCATTAGCATGCAGCCTCCTAGAGTGTAACCATATCCATTGGTTGTGTATTAGCACGCTTTGCATTTTTATCGGCAAACTATAAATTACTCAATGGATCGCTACTTATTTGCTATTTTTATTCATTCATTCAACTTCTTACCTGCTTATTCCCTAATTCGGGGTCACCGGGGTTTGCTGGTGCCTATCCCAGCTTATCTCAGGGCAACACATAGACAAACAACCATTCACACACAAATTCACTCCTATGGACAATTTACAATCACCCATCCATCTAATCGGCATGTTTTTGGAATGTAGGAGGAAACCGGAGTACCCAAGCAAGAACAGGAAAAACATGCAAACTCAGCACAGAAAGGAACCGAACCCAGGACCTTCTTAATGTGAGGCGACTGTGCTATCCACTACGCCAACGCTCCGCCCCACTTTTTAAAAAATTGTTCTATTCATTTATTTTATATGCAAAGCAACTTGATGCTAAAAACCATCGTTGCTGATCGATGCTTTAGGATACCGCAGGTTCATTTTTGTGAGGTTTTTTCCCCCATTTGATGCATGCACATTATAGATAGTCCCAGATGTGGGTTATTTACTTAAAAAAAGAATACATTGTTGTATTCAATGTCATAAATATTTAATAAACTTTAAGCATGAGTAAACCGATTCACTGATCGGTGAATCATAAAAATCATTCAGAGAAAGTAGTAATTTGTGAGAGACTAACAGGTAGTAATCAATGGCAACTCATCAAGCGAGACATTAATTGTCTCCCAAATGAAATGTTGTATACTAACCACTATTCACGCTACTGTTTAGGGTATGTATGTTAGAAAGGTAGAATCATGTCTGAAGTAAATGAGTTGCTAATTTCCAATTAGGATACAAATCGTCTAGTGTAGTTGGACCTTCAAATTGACGACGTGGCTAAGGCCCGCTCAAGAGGATGTATGACTGAGATATAAAGCAACCAATAACATTTTATTTGTCATCTTTAAGGATGTCACTAATTCCTTCAAGCCAAACTTTTGAACGTCTTTCATGCAGTCAATACCATGAACCTTGATTACTTAAAGGAATCCATCAGGAAATAATGGTTATTGCCACCTATGTAAACACATAAGCTTATTTCTACGTTAAGGGAACATTCGTTTGTATCCTGGCAGACCACAGAGCGACACACACCACACATCTCCTAGAAATCATCAAGTTATAGCTAAGTTTTCTGAATTCACCAGTACAGGACGTACAGACATTTGTATTGTACGTATTTGTAGTTTGACATAGTTAACAATTCATTTATTCATTCATTCATTCATTCATCTTCTTATCTGTTTATTCCCTAATTTGGGGTCACGGGGGTCTGCTGGTGCCTATCCCAGCGCACATAGGGCGAGAGGCAGGGGTACACACTGGACGGGTCATCTTAGGGCAACACATAGATAAAAATCCATTCACACACACACACGTTCACTCCTATGGACAATCACCAATTGCTACAGTGAGCCATAATTGTACAAAGTACCTATTGTTTTGTGTCACATCGTATCACTGTCTAGTTGGACAAGGATCTAAAAAAAGCAAGACAACAAAAATGTCACTGTAAATCTTTTTTGCTAATTTAAACCACCATACCGCCATAAAATACCCAGCCATTAGGGAGTAGCCTTAGTGCTGGTCCCAATCCCAGATAAATGGAAGGGTTGCATTAGGAAGGGCATCAAGCGTAAAACCCCGCCATGTCGAATGTGCGGATCACACGGAGTGACCCGCTGTGGCAACCGCTGACGGGAACAGCCAAAGTACCGCCCCAATACATTGAATTATTTTGTTTTAGTTTAAGATATAATTCAGAAATCATTGAGAAAGTTTCTATGTTAAATATAATGGTAAGATGTTTTGTGCATCAGTGTGGTCGGCCATTTTGAACAGCTACTAGTACTGTAGCTCGATTTCACGTAAATGTTTGTTTATGTGTTACTTTGCGATGAACTGGCAACCCGTCCAGGTTGTATCCTTGCATCTCACCCTATGTCTAGGGTGTACCCCCTGCCTCTCACCCTATGTGAGCTGGGATAGGCACAAGCAGATCCCCGTGACCCTGAATTAGGGAATAAGCAGGTAAGAAGATGAATGAATGAATGATAATAGTAGACCTCAATCTAATAGCAAAATGGAGAGTAAATCTAGAATAAAATGTTTACCAACACATATGAAACTGATCGTTAGTTAACTACAAACATTTGAGAATATAAGTGTTTAAATTTCAACCGTGGACCCAACATCACTTTTGACAGCTTAATTGTATCCATGAAATAAAAGTAATTCACAATGAATAAAATTGTCCTCTAATTGTGAATGTGTCGATATCTGGTAGCCGCATCTACACAAAACTACTTAGCATAAACACAAGTGTGTGATTTGGGACGTTGCATTGAATTCTAACATGTATTTAGTCGGTAGTTGGTTGAATAGACTGTTTGTGGTTGGCAGCATTCCCATATGTAGCATGTGTACACAGACACACACTGTCATCTGTGCTAGAGATGAAGCACAATCACTGGACACTGTGTGGGTGTTGAGTGATGACCAAACAATAGCAGAGAATCAACTCACCATGAGACTCAATAAAGCAGCACAAGGTCACAGAGGCACTGTCCATCTGAACCTATGCCTGCACGTGTCCTTGTGAGTGTGGGTTAATGCTGTGTGAGCCGTTATTACACATATAACACACTGACAATCCATGGATCAGGGGAAGAGTGATGAACTTCACTCTTACACTGACTGGAGATGTAAAATGTCACACAATGTGTGTAGGGTGTCTGGATTGCTGTAAAAAAATATCAGCCTAGAAGATAGAAGAATCTCTTGCTATTAGAATTATCATTCATTCATTCATTCATTCATTCATTCATCCATATTCACCTTAATTGGCGTCACAGAGGTCAGCAGTGCGCATGGGACGAAGAGCAGGGGTACACAAGTTCATTGCAGGGTTACACATACCACACACACACACACACACACACACACACACACACACACACACACACACACACACACACAAACCATCCCTTTTTTTATTTCAATACACTGAGTAGTGTGATTATCATAGCAGTGTATTTTTTACTGATCAGACTTACGGTCAGAAATCTTTGAAATGTATAATCCCAATGGAGCCATCAATCTCTGGATGTGGCTGGATCCTCACAGGGTTGGTTTCTTCTTACTGAAGGTCTACCAGTGCTGGCACAATATCTGGATACCTCAGGATGGGTATTAAAAGAGAAACATTCATTCATTCATCTTACCTGCTAATTCCCTAATTCGGGGTCATCGTGGTCTGCTGGTGCCTATCCCAGCTCACTTGGGGTGAGAGGTGAAGGGTACACCCAGGACAGGTTGCTAGTCTATTTAGATTCACCAATCCACCTAATCTGCATGTTTTTGGACTGTGAGAGGAAACCGGAGTACCCAGAGGAAAAACACGCAAGCATAGGGAAAACATGCAAACTCCACGCTGAAACATCCCCGGCCCTGGAATCGAACCTGGGACCTTCTTGTTGTGAGGCAACTGTGTTAACCCCTACGCCACCACGCCGCCCGAAAGAGAAACGTTTGTAGATAAATTAGCAAAGCTACTGTTTATAACATACGCAGACACTAGCTCAGACATTATTTGCTCAGAATGAAATAAAGAAAGCCTGAAGAAGCCACTTTATTTTGTGACATACATGATTATACACAGTACAATATATAGTAAGTTGGTGGTCAGAGTGCAGGGTCTGCTATTGTACAGCACCCATCGAGCAGGAAGGGTTAAGGGTCTTGTTCAAGGACCCAACAGTGGTGGACTTAAGCCCAGGTCTTCCTTGGCGGTTGTGGGACTTGGGCCCAGGTCTTCCGGTTCTCCCAATCAACAACTTGGCACCTTAACCATTTGAGCCACCACTGCCCCTTGTAAGTTGTTTTGCATAAAGGTGTTTTCCAAATAATGTAAATGTAAATGTTTGCACACAGGGTAAAAAGTCGGAACTCAACCACCAACCGAGTAGGAGCAATGAAAACAATCTAAGACTTCCCAAATAAGTAAAGATAATAGTGTATAGAGCTAAAATAACAATTCCATCTCTAAAATGTGACAGTTTGTGGTCTAAAGAAAAGTCGGTCCATATTAATAGCTGATTGTCTTGTACGTTAAAGGAAACTGGATCATCAAGATCTGATGTTATTCAATAACTGAACTAACAAAACCATAACCATAACATTTCTATACATCTAACTCCTATAAGGTGATATTTAATTGGGATTTCATGATTTATGTAAAGAATAATATTTTGGGACATACTATTCTAAGACAATAATCAATATTGAGATAATAAGATGTGAGGCAGAATCACTAAAATGAAGAGGATGATTTTATTATTCATTCATTCATTCATCTTCTAACCCTCTGATTCCCTAATTCTCCTAAAAACCTACCCCATCACACAAAGGGTAAAAGGCAGGTCACAGTCTATTGCAGGGCCAAACCAAACAAACACACACACCTGCACAGAAAGATTCCCGGTCCGGGAATCAAACCCGTGACCTTCTTGTTGTGAGGTGACTGTGCTAACCACTATGTCACCGCACCACCTTTCCGAGTTTATTATTGAAGATTATTAATTTAACAGAATGTCCTGGAATTATATCATCCCCAATCATAAAACAACATCGAAAATCTTTTATATTTTTTTATATACGTGTTAAACAACGAGTTAAACAAGTATCAACTTAAAGACAAGTTGATCCATGTATTGATTTGCCATAGGTTCCACAATGGATATCCTAACTGATAGAACCTTTTCATTGGAGGGTTGGAGGCCAGGACCATGTATTAACCTTTTAGTGGTTAGGTTGTGTATTGCAATAAATTTTGGCCTTTAGCCTCTGGAGAACCTGGTGAATGAGTGAATTAACTGCTATGATTAGTGGGCCCCTACTTGAGCTCTTATTTTGGGCCCCTAAATGTCCCAAAACGTCTCTAGTTTAAAGGCGAGGGTTTCTACACTGGGGGCGCGGCGGTGTAGTGGGTAGCACGGTCGCCTCACATAACAATAAGGGCCTGCGTTCGATTCCCGGGTTGGGAATCTTTCTGTTCTCCCCACGCTTGCATGGGTTTCCTCTGGGTACTCTGGTTTCCTCTCACAGTCCAAAAACACAGGTTAGGTCGATTGGTGATTCTAAAAATTGTCCATAGGAGTGAATGTGTGTGTGTGAATGGTTGTCTGTGTATGTGTTACCCTGAGATGGACTGGCGACCTGTTCAACGTCCTGTCCCCCGCGTCTCGCCACTATGTGTGCTGGGATAGGCGCCAGCAGACACTCCGTGACCCCGGATACGGGATAAAGCGGGTAAGAAGATGAATGAATGAAGGAATGAATGAGTGTTCGTACACAGAAAACAGGAATAAACTGTGATCTTTAGGGAGTCGCATGAGACAAGATTGTCTATAGTTTTTTAAGCACTGCTTTGGTCTAATCACCTCTTTGACAGATGGTCTGTAAATCAGAGAGCAAAACCATGGCTGGTGCCAGCGAGTGTTTGATCTCATTCCAGGGCCTTGAAACAACTTGCTTATTTTCAGCTCAGTTTTGGCTCTTTGCTCAAATAAAATACTGAGAAATGAATACACTGACAGGTCATTGTGTGTCAAGCTGTCACTCTGTAATGGGTACATGTTTCAGCTGGAGGAGCCAAGATCTGCAGTGGAAAAGAAAAGACAGGATAAGACAGAGAGAGACAAAGCAAGATAGAGAGATGGCAAAAATGGAGAAGGAATGAAGGAGATAATAACAAGCAAACAAGAAATAGAGGGATTGAGAACATATTTTGAGAAAAAGACGAAAAGTGTGGAAGAAAGAGAAGAAGAAAAGAGCAAAAGAAACTAACAGTACGAGGGTAACGAAAAAAAAAACAAAAAGAAAAAAAAAACAAACCGCTTCATCTCTTAGCTCATGGCTGCATCTTCTCCACATCCAAACACTTGTCATGTTGAAGGAGAAGTTGAATTAATTTTTAATGATATTGGGTACAACTGGTGCTTTGAAAATCTGCTGTACTTATTATTTTTTTTCTCTCTTCGTTAGCCAACGTTTGCTAATGCATCCGAAACCCTAGCAGCGTTTCCCTGGGAAAAAGCGCTATAATTGTGTTGTTCTAATATCGTGCCTCTCTTTAATGTTTGGCTGGTAATCAAGGCAGGGTTATTTTTTTTTTTCTATTTAATATACAGTATTCTCTTATTGCATCATATCTCATACAAATCTTGTCAATTACAATCGTCCGTGTATTACAGCTCAGATGATAATGTACATTTTCTTGAATTTTCTTTGCAAGCTTGGTTAATCAAGCTTCGGAAGAATGATTGCGCTGTTTATACAAATTCTATCTGTTCGCTTGCAAGGTCGCGCTCATCCTTTTTTTTTCTTTTTTTTTTTTTCTTTTCTTTGCACCTCTCATTTTCCAACCTAATCAGCAAAACGAATACATTAAGTCTCAGCCGAATGTCCCTGATGCAATCAAAACCAAGGCATGCAGATGAAAATCGAACAAAAACAATAGCTCAGGCGCTTGATAACACTGACCGTTTTTCAAACCCGAGTTCAACTGTGTGAAATTTCCGAAAAGCAAAGGCAACCTGGAAATTCCTATAACTGAGACACATGCAATATTTTTCCTACAAGATAAGTGTAAGTTTATGGTCCTTTGATTTGAATAAATGAATTGGATGCATTTGATATGATTGAAAGGAGATTAGTATTCAAATGGGTGGCCTAGGGCCCTACGGCTCACTCCAAATCTCTTTAATGCTGGCAAAACCCCGACGCCGGCGTACACCATGTGCTATCCGAGAGAAACGGAGAGAGACTGTTACAGCAATTCCATGCATTATTTATTTAGTGATATTAACTACTTCAGTCCTGTTATTAAAACAAGAAGCTTTTGCTTCAAATAGTGGAGATGAATGTTAACAATTCATGCGATTTAATTCACAGCCTCTTTGAATATTCTGGGGTTTTTTTGTTTGCATGTTTTCCCTGCGTTTGAATGGGTTTTCTCCGGGTACTCTGGTTTCAACCCACAGTCCAAAAACGTTTACATTAGATTGGTAATTCTAAATTTTCACCCATAGGAGTGAATGTATGTGTGAATGGTTGTTTGTCTATGTGTGACCCTGTGATGGACGGGCAAACTGTCCAGAGTGTACCCCTGCCTCTTACCCTCTTTAAGCGTGGGGAGAACATGCAAACTTTCTTGTTCTAAAGCGACTGTACTAACCACTGGCCCTAGACTTATTATGGTGTTTTTAATTTTGTTACATATCCCTCGAGCGTTTCGGAACCTCTTTATTGTAATTTGCCATTATGTTCACCCAGTCCATCACAGGGCCACACATAGACAAACAACCATTCATACACACATTCACTCCTATGGACAATTTAGAATTGACCTAATGTACATGTTTTTGGACTGTGGAAGGAAAACAAAATACCCAGAGGAAACTCATACAAGCACGGGGAAAACATGCAAACTCTGCACAGAAAGACCCCCGGCCCGGGAATCAAACCCGGGACCTTCTTGTTGTGAGGTGACCGTGCTATCTACTACGCCACCGTGCCAAAATCTAAATTATACTTTGTAAATTATAAATAAATTATACAGTAATTAGCTTTGGGTATCCTGCCACCATGATTAATTATTTGTAGCTGCATGTCCTTCTCTGTTTTATTCCTTACTTACTGTATATTATTTTAGATTTATGCTGTTTTAAATTAAATTGGAATGATGTGGTTGCACAGAAGTTAGTAAATAATATTCTTCAGCTTATTAAAAGAAGAAGCCGGTCGGTGAACATGGCCTCTAAGATGGATAGAAAGTGTTTTTGAAAAAAAAAGTAATAATTGAATTAATTTTGCCAAGTAAGCACAACCATGTGGGAGTGTTATGTTACCGACCGACTGTGGAAAAAATGAGCCCCTCCTGACCCTGGGGTCACAAAGGTCAGATCCATTCCGAAGTGCCTGAGATGTTAGCCACCGTACTCGCTTTTCATCTCTAACCTCCGGCTCATCTAAAAAAAAACAGCCCAGCACCAATCATTTAGGTAGGAGGTAGGTGTTACTGTGTGTGTGTGTGAGTGTGTGTGTGTGTGTGTGTGTGTGTGTTGGGATTGAGAGGAAGAGGAGTAAAAGAGGAAAAAAGGGGGGATTTGGGGGAAGGGGTGTAATCCTCAGCTCCCAGTCCCAGAGGTATGAGAGGTGAAAAGAAATGGGAGGTGGTAGTTTTGGCAAGGCCCGGGCTGCCCATAGTGAATGAATGGCTTTAGTGCAGCACCCAGACAGAAAAATCAATGCCTCATACGAAGAGGCTGCGGGGGTTAGGCTCCCATGTTCATGTCAACAAGGCTATTGGTTTTCTTAATACTCCAAAGTTGGCGTTTCCCTTGCTGCTGGAGGGAGGGTAGACCTACATGGTGACGTGTGTGGTCAAAGCTTAACAAAAAGATTCAACCTCCAACTCACAAACCCTAGTGCCAAACCCGAGCCAGAAAGAGCTGCGATTAATTATTTTTGTCCCCCGACATATGAAAATGTTGGACCAGAACTGGGAGCTGCTGTAGAACAGACAGGACCAAGTGTTTAAGAGTCACATGCCAAAAAAAAGAATTCAATTAAAAAAAAAAATAGATTATCATGAGTAAGTATAGAATACATTTAGCTTCAATACTTTCTTTTTTTATGGACAGCATTAGATCATGCTAAGAAATAATTTTTAAATAAAAATACTTAATTACAATTATCAAGTGATGTTAGTTTCCACTTTATTAAATAAAGCTTCACCTTGCATGGGTTTCATCCGGGTACTCCGGTTTCCTTCTACAGACCAATTACATTAGATTGATTGGTAATTCTAAATTGCCCATAGGAATGAGTGTGAGTGTGTATAGTTTTTGTATGGCTCAGTGATGGACTGTGACCTATCCTGGTTGAACCTCTGTCTCTCTCCCTATCTGTGCTAGTATAGGCTCCAGCAGATCCACGTGACCATGAATTAGGGAATAATGGGTGAGAAGATTCCAGGTACTCCGGTTTCTTCCCACAGTAAAAAAAACATGTGCATTACGTTGATTGATGATTCTAAATTGCACATAGGCGTGAGTGTGTGTGTGTGTGTGTGTGTGTGTGTGTGTGTGTGTGTGTGTGTGTGTGTGTGTGTGTGTGT
>JAOTRA010000029.1:4321358-4332426 GCA_026260255.1 Pseudolaguvia tuberculata | reverse complement strand
TGTCTGTCTGTCTGTCTGTCTATCTATCTATCTATCTATCTATCTATCTATCTGTCTGTCTGTCTGTCTGTCTGTCTATCTATCTATCTGGAACCTGGTCATTAGTTACCTGGTCAACAAAGCTACCTAAGAACAGCTAGATACTGAAATTCCCTTTATTCCAGAACTGCTATTCCTTCACTCCTGTTATTATTCACACGCTTTATGTAATGGAAATCTAATTCCATTAAGTATTTGGAAGCAGTACCCAGACTATCTCAAGGAGAAGAGTTCATAAAGATAGCATCTCATCTTTATTGTACACCTCTACATCCTGCATGCTGTCTGCCCACAGTTTGTCTTTGGTGTCTGTCCCATCACAGTGACCAGCCGCCTTTAACCACTCACAGTTTGGATTCAATTATTCATATGGTGCTGGAGACCATTGGAGATGGCCTTTTGGTAAAATGCCACAAAGACATTAGCTTATATATCTGCATGATGAGAAGAGGGGACTTTGCTTTCCAGTAAAATAATGGAGAAAAGAATCCATTGGTAAACCAAATGTTACCTTTGCATTAGAATGGAAATCTGCAGAGATGTGAATTATGAGCAAAAAAAAAAAAAGGATCTGTCTACGCTGCACTGGTCTCGGAACCTTTCTTAATTTCTGTGTCAAGTATATTGATGTATGTTTAAATAAAGATTTCCATTGTTAAGTGAGAAGCTCATTTCGTTTGCCAAGTAAAAAAAAAAAGCTATTTTATTGAACCATGATTACTAAACAGAATCTAAACAACACCTCAGTAGATAAAACCTCATGACAGGTTCACTCTTGGTAAAACTCCAGGGTACCCCAAGGCCCGCCCCAACCCCCCTTTCTCTTTTTTTTTTTAGCAGGAATCTATCTGCTACGCTTACATATATTGCTAATTTCCACATCAGTCTGAATTTCATTTTATATATGAATAACAAGAAAACCTGGGTTCGATTATTGGGCAAGGGGCCTTTTTGAGTGGAGCCTTTTCTCCCTGTACTCGTGTGGGTTTACGCCATGTACTCTGATTTTCTCCCAGAATTAAAAACAACCACATATATAGAGGATATATCCCTGTGATGAACTGGCAACCTGTCCAGGTTGTACCTCTGCCTTTTGCCCTATGTGCGCAGACCCATGTGACCCCGAATAAGGAAATAAGCATGTTAGAAAATAATGAATGAAGGAATACATATACATGTTTGAATTTATACATACATACATATTTATTTATTTTTATTTATTTATTTAGTCCAGGAGTGTATCCCTCTTTTTTTACCCTTTAGGGAGCTGGAATATACCCCCGTGATGGAATAAGCACGTATAGAAGATGAATTCATCAATGATAGAGTTTATTCTTGTTAATTTTTCAGAAGGAAAATTCTAATGTGGGTGGCACGGTGGCGTAGTGGATAGCACAGTGGTCGACTCACAACAAGAAGGTCGCGGGTTCGATTCCAGGGTCGGGGATCTTTATGTGCGGAGTTTGCATGTTCTCCTTGCGCTTGCGTGTGTGGTTGTCTATGTGTTGCCCTGAGATGAACTGGTGACCCGACCAGTGTGTGTGTGTGTCTGTGTGTGTGTGCGTGCGTGTGGATGTGGAGTCAGGAGAGGTGGAACCGTGATGTGATTGCTATATCTACTGTCTACCAGTTCGGAATGATGACATAGGTTGATCAAAAATAATGGTAAACTCACATGAAGCAAACGTGTTGTTTGCTGTGATGAATCACATGTTGGATACTGTGTTTTTATTTAATGTCAATTTCCTGTGAAATAAGGTTTATAATGCGGTGGCATAGTGGATAGCACGGTCACCTAACAACAAGAAGGTTGATTCCCGGATCGTAGATCTTTCTGCGAGGAGTTTGCTTGTTCTCCTCGATCTTTAATGGTTTTTTTCTGGGTCCCCTCGGTTTCCTCCCACAGTCCAAAAACATATACATTAGGTTGATTGGTGATTCTAAATTGCCCATAGGAGTGAATGTGTGTGTGAGAGGTTGTTTGTCTATGTGTGGGTAGGTTCCACTGGGTATCGTCCATAACATGTTAGAATCAACCTAACACACAACCTAAAATCTTGACTGGTGATTCGAAATTGCCCATAGGAGTGAGTGTAAGTGTGTGTGTGGGCCTGGCAATGGACTGGCAACTTGTCCAGGGTTTACCCTTTTAGAATCTCACTATTCAGAGATTCATAGGCTCCAGCAGACCCTTGTGACCTCGAATTAGGGAGTAAGTGGGCATAGAAGATAAATGAATGAATGAATGAGTGAATGAATGAAACTTTGTATGAATTTAGATTTAGGATAGCAGTATATAACTTGGCCTTTACTATTACATTTAATCAACAAAATCATTTTCCCATTGTTTTCACATTAGCATTCTAATTCTGGAATTAGCTAGAAACCTTTTGAACCGACATTCATTCATTCATTCATTCATTCATTCATTCATTCATCTTCTTACCTGATTATTCCCTAATTCGGGGTCAGAGTGGTCTGCTGCTCTCTGTCCCAGCTCATATAGAGCGAAAGGCAGAGGTATACCCTAGTCGGGTCACCAATCCATCTCAGGACCGACTTACAATGATCACCAATTTTACATCCAATTGACCAGTTGAGGGTTCAGACTGAAACCGAACCTATGACCTACCAATCAGTAGTGCAACATTTTTACCATCAGTTACCATACAATTTATTAATTTATTCATTCATTCATTCATTTATTCATTCATCTTCTTACCCGCTTATTCCTTAATTCGGGGTCACCGGGGTCTTTTTTTTTTTACACTGGAATAAGTAGCTAAATTAATTCCAGGACCTGAATATTTAGAATAGGTATCTCAGTTTTCTCTTTCTGATAAACTTATGACTATAACCCCATGAGTGTTTTGCCATTTTCTTTCAAGACAAAATTTACACTCACAGCTTCGTCACGTTTCTCGGCGCAATGCAAGCCATCACTTGTGACATCTTGTCTCATTAGGGAGATGGTGGATTTCAGCTGCACTTTAGAAACAGAGAGAAAGAGAAGGAAGAAGAGAAGTATAGACATCGCTAAATGCCACCACACTTACTTGATATTTTGAGTAGGATTTTCAACCCACAACTACACACTGTCCTCTCAGTGTTTGTGTCGGTGTGTGTGTGTGTGTGTGTGTGTGTGCGCGTGTATGTATGTGTGTGTGTGTGTGTGTGTGTGTTTTCCTTTACTGTTTGTAGACTGACTCTTTTTGTCACTTCACCTACATCTGCAGTCTTTCCTTTTCCTTTTCTGCCTCTAAAAGTGTCAGTTTATCAGTGTATCACTAACGTACCATAATTCAAAGGGCACAACACAATGTACCCCATTGGTCTGGAGTGTCACCGAGACAGACACATGTTGGAAAAGAGACAAGAACCATTTTGTTTTGGGGACCTGTCCGTCTCTGTGCCAATGGAAAAAAAGGGAACCAAGAAGAAGATTCTCTTTTCATCCAAACGTTGGCTGGTGAATTAGCAACTCTGTAACTGATAAGAATCAGGAGGCATCTAGTGAAATACAGACAGGAGAAGAGAGCAGAATAGGGATTTGAGGGTGACTACCAGGTTGGCTGGGGTCTTGTCGTCTGTCAGTCACTCTCTCTCTCTATCTCTCTCTCTCTCTCTCTCTTTCTCTCACTCTCTCACACCATTCCGTACACTCTTTATTTATGCTGGATGGCCAAATCGTCTGCCGGCCACTCTTGACAGTCTGCAGCTGCTTAAATGGCATTGCTTCACCATGAATGAGAATGATGGGGGGAACAGAAGGAGAAGAATGAAGGCAGCCTAGATATTTGTAGAAAAATGATAAAAAAATCTTTTCAGAGTCCAGTTTTAAGATAACAGACCTGCGTCTTGCTGTCCAAGTGGATTATTTGTCTCCGGTAAGGGTGAATGAGCTCTTCATTGGTGATGTCTCGGTAATGAAAGGCTGAATGATGGTGGAATGGATTTAGATATAGGTGATACTATAGTCTTCTATTGTTTGGACACCATCACATTCAATTTTCCTACATTTTGTTTCTCTACCGAGAAGTCTTCGTATTTTCCTTTTCGATATGTGTCCTCACTGCTTGCACAGGGAATCAGATTGGATTTCTTATTTCGAGAAGGAATGGAGCATTGTCAACTTCGATCATGCCAGATAGGAATGAATTCTTCTGTGGGAATCGGACTTGTCGGAGCTTGTGATACTTGGCCGTCCCCTTGCAGTGACATGATGTAACGTGAGATGATATTAAACAACACTAGTTTAGCACTTAGATGTTGGATAAGGTTTTGGGGCTGACAGCAGCCACTTTTTTTTTTAGTCCCAAGGTATTTTAACCTTGTTTGATGCAAATTGAGGTTGGCTTCTTTGGAAAAGGCGGGTGGGGGGAGATAAGCATTGGCTTGCCATCTTCTTTCCGCTGTATCTATAACTGCCATTAACAATTTATAGCCGTGTGTCAACTATCCAGTTTGACGGACGTGTGAATGAAAACCAGGAAAATTGAGAGAACAGTTTGGCACTGTATTGGCAATTGCCTAAACCACTGGCAACAGATAAAAAAAAAAGATCTCTGACCGGTTAATCTGAATCTGGTTTGATATTTTATATTGCTTCACCTGTCAATTCTGACACCAATAAATATCACCTTAACTTTTAAAAGAAACTCAAAAATGTATTTTTGGAATATTCTGGATTTTATTTTTGATTCTATATACAGCTATTCATTTATCTATTCTGATGAAGGGTGGCGTAGTGGATAGCACGGTTGCCTCACAACAAGAAGGTCCCGGGTCGGGGATTTTTCTGTGCGGAGTTTGCATGTTCTTACCGGGTTTTCTCCGGTTTCTACCCATAGTCCAAAAACATGCAGATTAAGTGGATTGGTGATTGTAAATTGTCCATAGGAGTGAGTGTGTGTGTGAATAGTTGTTTGTCTATGGGTTGCCGTGCGATGGACTGAAAACCCGTCCAGGGTGAACCCCTGCCTCTCGCCCTATGTGCATTGGGATAGGCACCAGCAGACCCCCGTGACCCCCGAATTGGGTTAGAAGATGAATGAATGAATGAATGAATGAATGAATGAATGAATGAATGAATGAATGAATATTCTGATGAGCGTCTGGCAAATGAATGTAAATGGACTTCTAATGACCATATTCACAGCTCTGCGAATGGGGATGATGGTGCATCAATTCCTAAAGCTGCCTGTCTGGACGCTAGGGCACTAATTAAGCAACAACAGAGCTTTGCCACTGAAAAACTATTTAATTCAGAAACAAAACAACCCCCATGTTCCTAAAAATGTTACAATTTTACAACATTTTGACTATGAATCCAGAAGTCTATTTTTTTCTTCATGGCTATTCAATTTCATAAGAAATATTACCTCAAATAACCTTTCCTAAAGGCCTCTTCTTCCAGACACCCTTGAGGTTCCTTGAGGTCTAGTGAATATCTCAGAGCCTTAGGTCTTCCCTCAGGCACTATGGAGATCTTTCTCCCTTAGGTTCTAGGTAAGAGAAACTCAGTCAACAGCTGTCTATGTATTCAGGTCAGTCAAACCTGATGAATCATAACATTCTGCCCATCATGAATGTCATAAACATGTCATACCCATACCTCTAATAATCGTTTCTGACTTGCACATAAATTAGAGTGTGAATAAAACTAGTATATACATAAATATGAGATTTAAAACTGTCAGAAGTCTCTAACAATGATGAACAACAAGCTTCAAAGATGCTCATTCCTGGTGTTTCAAGGGAGTAGAAACTTTTGCTGGTCAATTGCTGGCTGGAACTGTCAGAAACAATACTTTACTTTCATGGGACTTTCTTGCAGATGGCCAATAAAAAAGACTGATAGTTGTAGGGCTCGAAGACGGGAAAAGGGTGTCAGACATGAGCATAACTTCTAGCTTCTTTTTTTTTTCCAGGGGTGGTCCACATGTGAATTAGATCAGCCGAACACAGACCCCAATAGACATGCTATAAAGGAGCAGCTAGACTTCAGTACACTCTGTAGCATTCATCGTTATCTCTTCCCATAATACTGTGAAATGATCTCCTACTTGTCCTCCAAGTAATCCACTATTTTTTTCTCTTTGAACGACCAAGAGTTCCACTTTGACCGTGAATTAGAGGGTGCAGGGGGGAAGGGAGGAAGGGGTTGTTTTATTAAGTAGTTATTGATTCTGATTTGATTAAACTCACACTAATTTGCTGTGAACGAGCAGACGTTTAATCAAATGAAAATCAATGGTGTCTTAAGAGCTCCTTGCACATCTCTGGAATAGAAGAACACAATAGCTGCATGATAAATTATCACTCAGAAAGCCGCCAATACAACAAGGCATGCTGGGTAGTGGAACCGAAGAGGAGGGATCTAGGAGATATGTCACACCCACCATGTAAACGCACATGGATTTTCGTGACTTGGTGCCGATTCTTGGCTTCGGGGTTTCGGTTAATATATACGAATGAAACCAGGAAATGGATGTTTTCAATATGAGGTCAAACAAATTTTTAGCGTGAATCATCCAACGTTGCTCTTTAGCTGTTTGAAACCTTTAACTACATGTAATTTTGATTGACACTTTAATGCTTCTTGCACAAACAAACAGAGAAAAATGCCAAAGAGGTCAGCGCACCATTTTCTCTTCACGCAAAGGGCTAAAGTGCACTTTTCTTCCTTTTCACTGGTATTTAATCTCTATACCCACATTTGTTTAATTGCATCTGGTTCTCAAAATAAGTGACCTCTCTGAGAAAAGAGCTCTGTCTCTCCCCTAACGCATATTGTTCGCCTTTAGCTAGTCCATTATAGAATTAACTTACATGAATGACTGCGTACTTTCCGGTGCCAATTAAAAGGGCCTATTTTCCTGAAGGATAGACAGATGGGCAGTCAAATAATTTTAAAATGCGAACCAGAACCGCAGACTCTCTGCACGTCTAATGGCTTCGTAACCTGTGCGGTTAGAGGTGACGACATGGTGGATTTGAACAGAAAAGACGATTAGAGAAGGACTTGTTCGGGCAATTATGAGAGAATCTGTTTTTAAGTGGTGTTTGGAGGTAGCGGCTCTTTGCGGCTTTTGGAAAGAAGGAGGAGAGGAAGATTTTGCCCAGAGCATAGTCAAAGAATTTAAGAGTAGGAGAGAGAGATGGAGAGAGAGAGAGAGAGAGAGAGAGAGAGAGAGAGTCCTCAAGGACCTAGCGTAACAGTGCTTCAATATAACTGCGTTCCAAAGTCAAGTTTTCTCTGTAACGACACCGATGTAAACATTACAGAAATCATTTGCTTACCAAACATCTCCATGCTGAGTGTTTAACTCGAGAAGAGCAAGAAGTTAGAGACGGGCAGAATTCTTTGTTGACAACGATTGTGTCTCCTTATTTGGGGAGCAAGGAATGAGGTGTTCTCCAGTGATTTGTCACTCAGGACTGGATGTTTCTATGAGCATTTTTTTAATGATTGTTCTACAGAAGCGGCTAGAAAGTTTGGTACAGGATATTACTATGGAGAAGTTTAGTTGGAAAAACTAAACTATGTGGTAAGCATCTGTGACTGAAGGGTAGAAAAAACAACCAGTTGTAGGCATCAGGCAGAAGAAAGATTTATCTTCTCCAACAGTTTAGCTTTATTGTATCCAGACCTTTATAATGACAGCAGAAGGTCTGGGTTTTACCACCGATTTTATTGGTCGGCCAAGATGATGTCTAACTGACCTGTGAAGAAACCAATCAGAATTTTTTTTGTGTGGTAAAGTCACTATGAAAACAGACCAACTTGCAACCAAAAATCCTTTCATTCAAGAAACATTTGATGTGATGAGTCTATACAGAACATTTTATTTTGAATCCAGGTCAAAATCCAGGTTTTAGCAAATCTGCTTATCCTTCTAATCACTTACGACAGACTTTAACAACCCTGAAAGCATTTCTATGTATGTATGTATGTATGTATGTATGTATGTATGTATGTTGGGGAGGAGGGCAGTGCCGTGTTTAAGATGTTGGACTGCTAACTGGAAAATCTGGCTTCAATTCTCAACAGAACCGAACTGCCACTGGTAGACCCTCGAGTAAAGTCCTTATCAAAATATCAAAAACTCCCAATGACTCAGCTGTATAAGGGAGATACATTTAAGTCGATCTGGATACGAGTATCTGCCAAATACCATGTAAATGTGTACCAATCAAACAGCCAATGAGTTGTGACACTTCCTAAGCGTAAGCATCTGTGACCTTTTGTAAAGTAGATAGTTCACTCATATTTCTGTAATTTTGGTAGGCTCCCATGTGGTGCAGCATGTGCAGTAGCTCAAAAAGATGTCGAAAGGAGAAAGTTGACTGGTTGGAACCCAAAATAGGGAGCTGCCCATAATGAATGATACTGTTTCACAATAGAGTGAGAAAGAGAGAGAGAGAGAAAAAGAGAGAGCGGTGGCAGAACACAGCAAAAACCTGAATGAAATCTATGGAAATGGACATTTTGTGTTTTTAGTTGTTCAATCATCTTCTTACCCGCTTATTCACTCATTCGGTGTCACGGGGGTCTGCTGGTCCCTATTCCAGCCCACATAGGGGGAGAGATGGGGTTAAACATCTGACAATTTGGAATCACCATTCAACCGAATCTGCATTAAAAAGTGGGAGATAACGAGAGTACCCGGAGGAAACCCGCTAGATGGAAAATACACTAGATGCTAATAAACCTTTCTACATATGTGTGTAGAGACATGCTTGGAAATGTCTGTATACATGTTTCTACCTGATTAAAAGTGGAAAAGTGGTAGCACAACGTTTATGATATTGGATTGCTAACTGGAAGAATGTATTCAATTCCAAGCACTACCAATTTGCAACTGCCTAGCTCCTGAGCAAGGCCCCGTAAACCCACTAGCTGTGGTGGATCAATAATTAAGATGCTGAGTTATTGATAGGAAGACCTGGGTTCAAACCCCACCACCGCAAAGGAAGGCTCAAGTCCTCCACGGTTGGTTCCTTGAGTGAGACCCTTAACCATTCCTTCTCCAGTAGTGCTGCACAATAGCTGACCCTATGGGATAAGCAAAAATTAAGAATTTCTGTCATGGGATCAATAAAGTTTATATATTTATATATAGATGAGATGAGATGAGATTTTACAGTACATTATGACAAATCATTACTTCAAGTAGGTGTTTGAATTGTTCTTCTAGGTCTTCTAATTGTACGTGCATTATATGGTCCAATACCCATGGTCATGTTTAGAACCTTTCAGTAATATTTTCATCTGCTGAACAGATGCAGGGTAATGTTTTGGTAGCCTGGGCTATCCTCAGTATTCATGGGTCAGCATATATGTTTGATGTCAATTAGAAAATCTCTTCACACCACCATTCATCTTCATCCCTCTTTGTCCCAACTTTGACCCCCCAGTGTCCCATCAGAGAAGCGCTGGATGCCAGGACGACAGTCTCTCTGTCCATCTGTACAGTTTGGTAACAAACAATCTGCTTTTTAATGTTTGCTGTTTCATACCAATTACATTCTATCCAATCTATTGGAGTTTTTTTTCCCCCAACATTTGGGCTCCTCTCAAAGTTCTGGCATACGGATATTTACACATCCTGTTTCCATAACATTACTGCTGGATTTCACGAGTTGTAACAGAAGTGGCAATGATCATAATGAAAAGACTAAAATAAAATTAATCCAAATAAAAAGCATCAAAGAAAAAAAGGTAGCATAATAGGCAGCGGTGGGCTGCTACCCCATCTGGCGAAATGGCTATTGTGCCTCATTGTCTAAAAATAGGATGAAGACAAATTGTTATCATTTGCGAAAGCCCATGACAATAATGATGAATGAACATTTTTCCTTTTTGGTTTGCCCTCTCTGAAGTCATTGCTTAAGGCTTTTTCCGTAACCCACACCCCACCCTATCTCACCACCCTTCAAGCCTCTTTCTTTCTCTCTCTCTCTCTCTCTCTCTCTCTCTCTCTCTCTCTCCCTCCATCCTCAGTGTATGATCAACAATGGTAAACTGCTGAACTAGCCTCATCTGCATGGGCTGGGCCCTTTGAAAATGGCCCCGTGTGTTAGCAGAACCTCTTTCTGTAATCTGGACGACAGAAGCGGTTGATCTGATGATTGATTAGCAATTTAAAATGACAGCAAGGACCCCCCCCCCCCTCCCCTCCTTTGCCCAGACCTGAGCCAAAGTTTCCCATGACTAATGTCTACACTGACAGGAAAAGATAAGGGACATCCTTCAACCCACTCACAGGCTGTTTTTGATAAATAACACTGCTGATAGAGTGCTTTAAGGTCATTATTGTCTGAATAATACAATATAAGACCTTTCATCCTTCCAAACACACAGACCTTCAAGCTTACACCAAACTCAACCGACTTGGTTTAAGCCAAAAACAGCAGAAAGGACTGAATTTATAATGGGTTTCTATACATCATTAAATCTGCACACGTCTGATAAAAACTTTATACACCTCTACCATTCTAAATGTGTTATTGGTCAGAAGTTGTTGTGTATGTAAATGCGTTAGCTATTTACTTTATATTATTGTGCTAATTAATTTGTGTGGAAGATTTATTGAGGGGGACAGTGGTGGCTCAATGGTTAATGCGCTCAGTTGTTAATCGGAAGACCAGGAAGACCTGGTCAACCGTCAAGAAAGACTTGGGCTCAAGTCTGCCACTGTTGGATCCTTTAGCAAGACCCTTAAACTTTCCTGCTCCAAGGGTGCTGTACAATAGCTCTGACCCCCAACAAGAATTTCCCTCATGGGATCAAAAAAGTTAAAATCGAAATCAAAAAGTTCTCCATTTATTCTTCTTACTAGTTTCTTCCCCAATTCAGGGTCTCAGGGGTGTGTTGAAGTCTATCCCAGCGCCCATACAGCAATAGGCAGGAGAGGTCGCCAGTTTATTGCAAGGCCACACATAGACGAACAATGACACACACACACACACACACACACACACACACACACACACACACACACACACACACACACACACACACACA
>JAOTRA010000029.1:4216988-4221988 GCA_026260255.1 Pseudolaguvia tuberculata | reverse complement strand
TTTCCACCACCTCAGAACCTCAGGTAATATAAGGTCGTGTTATCTCAAGCAGCAGGTTCCCCTCGAGTCCTTTTTCTTCTCCTCCTCAGTCTTCGTATGTCTCCCTTGTTTCTCTTCTTTCTCTCTCTCTCTTTCACGCACACACATTTTCTCAAGACTACATTAGAAGATGAGGACCTGAATCTCACATTTCTGTAAAGTTTTCAGTACAGCTTGTCTCCAAACACATGTCCTGTCCTTGTTTTGACTGCGGATGGAATCAGAGTGTGTGTCAGAGGAATTTCTCTTCCTGTTCTTGGTCAAAGGTGGAAAGTGAAGTGTTTGTTAAATCTTTATCTAATAGAGGAGTCACACTGATCCGTACACACACACACACACACACAGGTGCGGTGCTGAACAAACTTTCCCTCTAATCAAATTCCTGTTATTCCCAAAAAGGTACATTTTATTATTAGCAAAGTTCTCACAGTTCTCCGAAACACATAATAAGCCCTGTGATAGACTGGTGGACCTGTCTAGAGGATGAAACAATGAACGAATGAATGAATGAACATTTCTAATCAGATTACTGTATATGATTATTAGATAGATGTTTATTTTTGAGAGTTGCTTTAGTTGCTACCCCGGGAGCAGGGTATTAGCACAAAATATTAGAAATATATACATATAATTTTCAGGACTCTGGGCTAAAGCAGAAGAAGTCCCAGAATGGACTGCACCTATACATCTACATGAGGTCTGAATAGTGAGGGATAGAATTATCTTTTTTCTTTTAAGTCCCATAATGCACAAGAGCTGATTCACTATCAACACGTGCAAATCTAAAAATGGCGACTCCTTACGATTTCCTTACATACATTTGTTCTTCAAGCCAAAATCCTAAAATTCTAATGAACATCTTTCTAAAGTTTAATAAATACAAATGGAGTAAATATCATTTACGTCGTTCTGCATAAGAGAATCTGCTCATTCATCTACTTTCCCGCTTATTTCCGAATTCGGAATCACGGGGGTCTGTTGCGCCAATCCCAGCACACATAGGGCAAGAGGCGGGGGTACACCCTGGACGGGTCGCCAGTCCATCACAGGGCAACACACAGACAAAACCATTCACACACACATTCACTCCTATGGATAATTTACAATCACCCATCTACCTCATCTACATGTTTTTGGACTGTGGGAGGAAACCGGAGTACCTGGAGGAAATCCATGGAAGCGCAGGGAAAACATGCAAACTGCCCACAGAAAGATCCCGGTCCAAGATTCAAACCGGGGCCTGCTTGTTGTGAGGTACTGTGCTATCCACTGCGCCACCGCGCCCCCCAGAATCTGTAATCTTACATTTAATGATCAGACATGGCGGATTTTTTCCGGGGTCCTCCTTGGAGTTGGTAGTGCTTGAATCCAGTTTTTTCTGGAACCACTGCTGCCTCCATTGTTGTTTTACACTATATAACAAAAGTATTGAAAATCACATGCTTTAGTGTATTTTCAATATTTCAATTCAGATTTATTCTAATTTTTACTTCTATAGAAAACTCCAAATTTCTGCAAAGGTTTTCCACTAGATTTGATTGGTGGTTTGTAATATTAGTGAGTTCAGGCACTAATGTCATGTGAGCAATCAGTGTCTTAAGTTCCAAATGTTCTCAGGAGGGTTAAACTGCAACAGTTTGGCAAAGACCAATTCATGCTGAGTTGGTAGAAAGGCATCTAAAAACCTTTAGCTATAAGATTTATTTCCAGAAAACAAGTTTCATATTGAAAACGCCATCTTGGTGAGAGGTGCGGTGGAGTAGTGGATAGCACAGTCGCCTGACAATGCTCTCTCTGCGCTTGCGTGGGTTTCCTCCGGGTACTCCGGTTTCCTCCCACAGTCCAACATGTAGATGAGGTGGATTGGTGATTGTCAATTGTCCATAGGAGTGAATGTGTGTGTGTGAATAATTGTTTGTCTATGAGTTGCAATCTTTCCAGGGTGTACCCCCGCCTCTCACCCTTTGTGCGCTGGGATAGACGGCAACAAACCCCGGTGACCCCGAATTAGAGGAAAAGTTGGTAAGAAGATGGATGAATGAATGATTGAATCTTGGTGAGAGGTTACAGTGTAACGTTCATCACCAGAACAGTTTTCCATGCGTTTCTTTTTAAGGCAGCAAAAAAAAAAAGTTTTCTTCCCAAATTTTGACATTAATATCTGTTTCCTTCAAAAATGATGTCATATTTTCAATGATAGTTGTGATGAGAAACGATAAACCCTCGAAGGAACATTTTAAACATCTTTATCCCCAAATCTAAACAACATCCTTCTGGCCTTTTTTTTTTTTTTTTTTTCTAGAACAATTGATATTCAGTTACACAGACATCAAACCCGTATGTCATTGGCTG
Organism: Pseudolaguvia tuberculata; assembly: GCA_026260255.1. Classification (NCBI taxonomy): domain Eukaryota; kingdom Metazoa; phylum Chordata; class Actinopteri; order Siluriformes; family Sisoridae; genus Pseudolaguvia; species Pseudolaguvia tuberculata. The sequence goes on along the minus strand of JAOTRA010000029.1, from coordinate 4,219,597 downwards.
TACAGTTTCATGAGTTTCCGTCATCAAATGAATCGTTAACATTTGCCTACCATATTGTCCAGACACCAGTTAAAGGCTTATTATATTTTCCTCTAACTCGGAACACTCTGTAAGAATCACTGTGCCCTAAACAGACATTTAATGTTTTCAGAACATCGTAGGAACACCTAACATTCTCCCAAACCTTTAAAACACAAATGAGTAGTTTACAGGGTGGCGTGGTGATATAGTGGATAGCACGGACGCCTCACAACAAGAAGGTCCCGGGTTTAAATTCCGGACCGGGATCTTTCTTTGCAGAGTTTCTCCCCACGCTTGCGTGTGCTTCTCCAGGTACTCCGGTTTCCTCCTACAGTCCAAAAACATGCAGATTAGGTGATTCTAAAATTGTCCATAATAGAGAATGTGTGTGAGTGATTTTTTTGTCTGTGTTGCCCTGCGATGGTGACCTGTCCAGGGTGTACCCCTGCCTCTTGCCCTAAGTGAGCTGAAATAGGCTCTAGCAGACCCCCATGACCCCGAAGTAGGGAATATACGGGTAAGAAGATGAATGAATGAAGGTAGTTTACAAAAAATCGTTGGTCTTTAAGGCCCCTGTTGGCCTTTAACTGCTTAATTGTTTGTATTAGATGCAGATGTAAAATAAAATGCGACGCATTCCTGCACATTACCTGATAAGTAATAAGTCTAAAGTGCATATTATGGTTTAAATAGCTTAAGTGCTTAATCTTCTGTTCAGCCAATGTGCGGAAACATGGATTGATTTGATCCATTGCCTTTTCACCAGTTTAAAAAATGTCGACGGGTTCGAGAAACCTCGCTGGGGAAAGTGCCACTATAGGCATGAAATTTGTTCACATCTCTAAACGCTCAAGAATGGCAACCAGACTAGATAGTTAAAATGCTGGAGAAGAGCCAATAGATGGAAGCTTATCAATGCAGTTGATGAGCGATTTACTTTTTTGGTCTGAATACCTGCCCTGGACCATGATCAACACTGATACCCCATTATCTCCTGCTGCTCTTGCCACACACATGCCTGTTTTTCCCATGGAGGCTTTAGAGACCGTGGTGGCTCAAATAGTTAAGGTGCTGAATTATTGATCAGGAGACCAGGAAGACCTGTGCTCAAGTAGGCCACTGTTGGATCCTTGAGCATGACCCTTAACCGTTCCTGCTCCAGGGGGCGCTGTACAATAGCTGACCCTGCGCTCTGACCCCCCAACTTACTAAAATGGGGATATGTGAAGAAAAATATTTTTCTATATGTTGTACTCTGTATAATCATGTATGTGACGTGTCTTCTGTCTTCTTTAATTTGGGGAACCATTTCAGAAACCTGTGAACTTTAAAATCCACAGAAATATTTTTCTTATTCTTACGCTATTTAAACCTTTGAGGTTTCCTGACACTCCTGATCGCATCCTGATACGTAAAGAGAGGGTGTCGCTCCTGACACAGGGACCTAAGTGTTTATGAATTCCTCCAGTCTGATCCAGCCACGGAATTTGCAGTGCAAAAAAAAAAAAGAGACGAGTGTGTACGGCAGGGTGTGTCTCAGTCTGTTCCATCCTAGCATTTAAAGTGGATTAAATATGTCTCGTGCACGTCTGAGCGTTTTTTTGAGTGTGTGTTTGTGTAACGGTAGTATGTGGGAGGCAGTAAATCACTCAACTCACTTGTGGCTTGTGTGATGGAATTCCAGACAGGAGCTGGCTTTGGTTGTGGCGGTGGTCTTGGTGTTAGTGGCCAGCCTCAGAGTTTACAGCTGTCTCTGAATGTCCACTAGTGTTCCAGCACACATTATCCCCTGCAGTCATTACCCTTCACTATCACATGTCAAGCCTGGTAGATTTTTGAGTCCATATAGAAGTGTAAATATGTTAATAATGCTTCATCAGTACTCTTTGTTTTCCTCTGAAGTATACGGTTATGGAAAGAAGATTGGGGACAGAAATAAACACTGTTATCGACCACGCAGCTTTATAACACTCTTCTTAAGTATCCTATAGAGTCGGACAAGTATTTTCTAAATGTAGATGTATTTAATGAGGGAGTCCATTTTACTGTCTGTGGGGAAGTTGCTTGTAAAAAATAAATAAATAATAAAAAAAACATGATTATTACTATTATTTATTCATTCATTAATCTTTCTACCAGCTTATTCTATAATTCGGGGGCACGGGGGGGTCCGCTGGAACCTATTCCAGCACACATAGGGCGAGAGGCAGGGGTTCACGCTGGACAGGTCGTCAGTCCATCACAGGGCCACATATAGACAAACAAATATTAACATACACGCTCACTCCGATCGGTAATTTTGACCCACCAATCAACCTAATATACATGTTTTTGGACTGTGGGAGGAAATCAAAGTACCCAGAGGAAACCCATGCAAGCCCGGGGAGAACATGCAAACTCCACACAGAAAGATCCCCAACCTGGGACCTTGCTAACCACACCACCCATTATTATTATTATTATTATTATTATTATTATTATTATTATTATTATTATTTTAGATAGAGGGGTGAAATGTGAGAGATTAGAAGGGACCTGAGCTGGCAAGTGAACCCGGGTCGCTGTATTGCAACATGCACATATGCATT
>JAOTRA010000029.1:4185460-4207422 GCA_026260255.1 Pseudolaguvia tuberculata | reverse complement strand
TGTGTGTGTGTGTGTGTGTGTGTGTGTGTGTGTGTGTGTGTGTGTGTGTGTGTGTGTGTGTGTGTGTGTGTTTATTTACCCATAAGAATATCAATGCCGTGGTGTTTTATCCGCAAGTTTGGAGGCAGTGTTCCAATAATCACATGTAAAATTTTGATTGGCAATCATAGTGCGATGCTATAAGCCTCAAGCGCTTCTGCCAACCAAAGTGTTTTTGAAGGCAACTTCAATGATACACGACTGAAGTTCATGATGATCCAATAATATTTTTCTTCCTTGGTTATTTTAACAGTTGGCGATGGCTTTGTTTGCTTAATCATTTCAGGGGTTAAGTAGAGGATCATAAACTTAATCTTTCCTTTTCCATTTGTTTTGCTCTTTTTTTTTTTTTATTCTTGTGCTCCATCTGCAAAATGTAGTTTATAAATGCGAATCTGTGAAAGTTAGGGATTGAAATATAAACGGCGGTGAGTGTGGGGGAAGCTGTCGTCTCGAGAGGCACAAAGCTTTAGCGGGAGTGTTAAGGAGCATGGCAAGGGAAGCACTGCTCTCCAGAGTGGTTACCGGTTGTCATGCACTAGCAGAGCGAGCGGGGGTGTGTAAACACACACACACACACACACACACACACACACACACACACACATACATACATGCACGCAGACTGTCAGAGCCTCTCCTGCTGAGTGGCATGAGCTGGCGATTAGTTGTGCTAGCGTCTATGTTTACCCGCTCTGTGTTCTGCGGCTGCTGCTGCACCTCCTCGGTTCTCTCTCTCCTCTAATCCGGGCTGGCTTCTCTCTCTCTCGCTCGCTGTCGTCTGTCATCACTTGCTCCTTGAATGCTGGAAACATTCACCGTTTTTCCGACTGCTGGCGAATTCTATAGATTGAGTGTAAAGAAGAAAGGCCGGCCTCCTGCTAAGTGTATAGGGACAATTAGGGAAAAGTACATGTTGCTACACAGCGGCTGGCCCTGTAGCCCATGTAATTAACACTCACAACACACCATGCAGTGTGTAAACAAGATCTGACTAATTCCATATGTAACAAGGCTGTCATTGGATACAGTAACCCCCTACCCACCACCAAAAAAGAGGGGGGGGGGGTTACTGTATCCAATGACAACCTTATTAGGCTGGGTAGTTTGGAGTGGTCTCTGGCTTTACTTTCACTGTCTTCTTTCTCTCTTTCTCATCCCCCCTCTCTCCATCTCTCTCTCACTTCCTTCCTTCCTTCTCAAAGAGGTGCCTCCATCTGTCAGAAGACCTGGTCGATGGGCGTCTCTCAGGGATCGATGGCGTGCCTGTCCGCTCTCCCTTTCCAGCTCATGGCCCCTATCCCACCCAAGCGATACTCTCGCTCTCTCTCTCTCTCCCTCTCTTTCTCTCTAGTTCACATTTCTTGTTCACATTTACATCTATCCATGTGCGTCAAATCGCAATAATTAAGCATTATTGATCTCAGATTCAATTAACTTCATTAACGCGGGCCATGATCGCCGGAGAGAAGAGGAGAGGAGAATAGAGAAAAAGATACACACTATCTCTCGTTCTCTAGCCGCACACAGACAGCCTGTCTGCTTAAGGCTACAAACCATTTTCCCCCTAATGATATCACGTTGCAGATAGTGCCACATTAGAACCGAGATACCTCCCATTATAAATGTAGGCTTTGGGGGGCTATATATAGTAGATTTAATTACCAAGTAGTTCACTCTCTTCTCCTGTCCTACTCATTCTCACGTCTTCAAGTTTCGGTAGGTTTGTGGAAATCTACAGATATCCTACTGATATACATCAATAAGATCTAGGACCTGTTCAGATCCATTGCTCAACACAATAAAATAAAGTGATGTAGATCCCGGGTTCAATTCCCGGTCAAGTGGTCTTTGCATGTTCTCTCTGCGCTGTTGTGAGTTTTCTCCGGGTACTCTGGGTTCCTTCCACGCCCAAAAACATGTACAGTGGGTTGGATTGGTGATTCTTAAATTGCTCATAGGAGTGAGTGTGTGTGTGTGTGTGTCTGTGGTTGTTCTTCTGTGACCCTGATATGGACTATATACAGTAGAGCAGATAGTGAAATGTTTTGATACAGCACCGTCGGAGCAGGAAGGGTTAAAGGTATTTTTAAAGGACGCAACAGTGGCATACTTAGCAGTCGTGGGGCTTGAACGCTGGTTTTCCTGGTTTTTCTAGCTGGTGGTAGGAGGGTTTAAACCCACACCCACCCACACCAAACCTTATGGAGAGGTTTATTTGCTGTCTAAAGTTTCATACAGACCTTTCGATGACAGGTTCTAAGGTTAGATGTTAGAATGGTATACAAATGACTGGGTAAAGTCTTCATCTTTTTATTCCTGCATTAACTTTGTGTCCATGCCGTAACGCTAGCCAGGGTTTCCTCTCGATTTGAAAGGTGCCGCTTACCTCCGGTTTTGGATGCTGCGCTCTCTGCTGGTCGTCTCTCTGGATGTCCAAGTGTAAATTAGATCAACCTCTACCTACCAATCTGATGCCAATTCATCAGGAAGGTTATTCTCATTCTAAGCTCGCTACTCCTCCCCTCTCCGCTACGCTCGGCACTCGAGCATTCTGTTCACTAATTAAAAGAGCACCTGTGTGGTGTGTTCAGAGCGCTACGCCGAAAACAGAAGAACCTGGAGATGAAAACGCAATATTGTTCCCAGCAAGAACACAGAGTATGGCTACACTTGGGGCCGAACAGCCTGGATCACGGCCAGGCCAACTGTGTGTGTGTGTGTGTGTGTGTGTGTGTGTGTGTGTGTGTGTGTGTGTGTTAAGCATTTGGATCTTTCCAGCCAATACTTCTTTTTTTTTTTCGTTCTTTTTTCCCCCTGTACTCATTTTCTTGTTGCCTGCCATCAGGCTGACTGCCACGTTGTCAGACATGTCGGGGTTTTTTTTTTTTTGGGTGTCAAATGACTTTGGAATAATTTAATATATACATGTTAGCTTGTTGTCTATGCATTGTCTTATCCTAATTCAGGCCTAGCCACACTTCTGAGGTCAAGGTTAGTGTGGAGGACACTCGACAATAAACCTTAAATATTACAAATACATCCTATTATTGTAGGTTTGCGCAGTAATCGTTGGCGAACGAATATCATCTGGCGTTTAAAGGTATTTGTGTGTGTGTGTGTGTGTGTGTGTGTGTGTGTGTGTGTGTGTGTGTGTGTGTGTGTGTGTGTGTGTGTGTGTATGCCTCAATATCCCAGGTTTTAGAGCAGATTTTGTATCAAAAAAGATTTTTTTTATGTAGCTATTTGGCCTTGATGTAAAATGCTGTTTTGCTTTTTGAACGAAGGCATTGTTCTCTTAAACAGCTGTCTTTGCGGTTGATTCTGAACAGATGGCGTGGCGGGTCTGTGTGTGTTCACGTGTTACGGTATGCGTGTGTTTCTTTATGTGATGGCGGCTGGATACTAAATTATGAGGAGCCTAATTCCATGTCTGTGTTTTTTTTTTTTTTTTTAGTAGATTTTTTTCCCCTTTAAAGGCTGTAAATTTGTCCAGAGTCAAATGCATTCAAGAGATAAAATGAATCGAATCATTCATTAGTAAAGATGTCAATGAAACGGAATCAAATATTTTCTCATGCTGAGCGTTAAAAGCCAGTATAACTACACAAAATGCCTGAAGGCAAAATATGTGCATTACTCAGATTTAAATGTTCAGCTAGGTGGTGTGTGTATGTGTGTGTGTGTGTGTGTGTGTGTCTGCCAATCTCCTGCCATTACACTGCCTGGGGGGGCTCCAAAAAACAGACCATCTTCCTGATGATTACTATCTTATCTTAACGTTGGAAAAAAAAAAAAAGTGCTCGTATAATTAGACGCCTGCACAATGTTTTAATTGGTATGATGTAATCCCGGCCAGTGATTGTCCTCGGGTGAAATAGGGAGATGTTTGTGTAGCTTTGAATCTATATACTATGTTAAAATCCTGTTACGGATCGTTTGACTGGTGCAGTCACTTTAAATGATGAACCATGCTCCAAAAAATCCCAGCATGCCCTTCTCACTCAGATCTGTTTACATACCTGGTCAGGGTGCGATGAACAGTTACACATCGGAATGTGCGGAATTGCCGCAATGTCGTATACACTCACCCTGCTGATGTTCTCTCCGTTTTTCTATTGCGCTCTTTTTCTTTTTTTATACTTCACAGTAAATGAAAACAATTAATTTTTGTCGGGGTTTTTTTTTTTTTTTTTGGGACGCCTTCCACAATTGCATCGTTTTATTTCACGAGCTTTTGTATTCAAATGTAAGCTGAGTGCCTCCACTTCAGGCTAAACAGTAAATAATAACTTTCAACTCTCTAATCTTTGGTAATTGACACAAATGCGTTTTGTGGGGGTAGATTTTACATCCCAAACATACATGCATTCATTCTTATTTACGAGCTGGTGAGGCTTTGCAGAGTAATGAGTGAAAATGCTTTCTTAATTTAAATGGCGAGTGTGTCTGTTAGGGAATGCATTAGAGACTACAGAAGAAGCGTAAGACATATTAATTGACAGACAAGAACCGCTGTCTCTAAAGTTGATACAAGTAATTTATTACTTCAGAAACGAATGCCACCTCCAGAATATGCTTCATTAATTTCAAATTTAGTTTTAATTTCAAGCTGTTGCCCCTTGAGAAGAATAAGGTGGCAACTTGGGTTTGAAGAGGCTTTTTTTCATTTCTTTTTTTTTCTCTACTACTGTCTCCGACTTTAGCTTTGTAACCCCCCTTCCCAAACACACACACACACACGCCAGCTCGCTTGCTGATAAATTTTTATTTGATAATACCATGCGGTAGTGAACTGAAAAAGGAATTAACACAAAAGTGTTTAATATGACGCCTGTTGTCTGTTGGTCGAAAAGCAAACGTCCATCTGCTAGTTAATACACTGCATAATGTCAAATGTGTTGACGTAAACAAACGTTGCACTAACATGATTCGTTTTGTTTGTTTTCTCTCTAGCATATGTTCCCGATGAGCTTAAAGATGCTGCCATAATGGATGAGGACATGGAAGGAGGTGATTCAGCGATTGAAGAAGAGACTGCCGTTAAATACATGTGCCAAGACAAGGACTTCCTTCTTAAAGACCGGACAGGCTTCCACGACTCTCCAGCTGCAGATCTTTCCAGCCATGAAATGGACAGTGAGTCACACCTCAGCGAGACCAGTGACAGGATGTCAGACTTTGAGAGTGCCTCGGTAAAGAATGAGGAGGATATCACTGCCAAGGAGACACTTACGCAACGCAACTCAACGACGCCAATGAAGGTGACAGCTGTGGCTCCACCCAGCAGTGAGGAAACACCCATTGCTGGCCCAGACAGCCTTGAGCAGATGAAGGCTATTTACACTAGCTTCTTGACCAATTCTTACTGGTCATCACTGAATATGACACAGCCACCACCTGAAAAACCCCCACGTAGCCACAGCAGTAGCAGCAGCAGTAGTAGCAGCAGCAGTAGCTGTGGCAGTGGGGGCTATGACTGGCATCAGTCTGCTGTCGCCAAAACCTTACAACAAGTTTCCCAGAATCAAAACAGAATACTACACCCATCTTCTGAGCCTAACCTCTTCAGCACTGTGCAGCTGTATCGGCAAAGCACCAAGCTTTATGGCTCTATTTTTACAGGTGCCAGCAAGTTTCGCTGCAAAGACTGCAGTGCAGCCTATGATACACTAGTTGAGCTTACGGTGCACATGAATGAAACAGGCCATTACCGGGATGATAACCACGAGACAGACAGTGAAGGAACTAGACGCTGGTCCAAGCCACGCAAACGTTCCCTGCTAGAAATGGAAGGCAAAGAGGATGCTCAGAAAGTACTCAAGTGTATGTATTGTGGCCACTCCTTCGAGTCTCTACAGGATCTAAGTGTCCATATGATCAAAACTAAACACTATCAAAAAGTGCCTCTTAAGGAGCCTGTGACACCGGTGGCAGCAAAGATCATCTCCTCAGCTCGAAAAAGAGCCCCCATTGAACTGGATCTGCCTAGCTCACCAGACTCTAATGGAGGTACACCCAAACCTTCTCTCACTGACACTGGTGACCTCTTGCAGAAGACAGCAAATCCCTACATTACTCCTAACAATCGCTATGGGCACCAGAATGGTGCAAGCTATGCATGGCAATTCGAATCTCGAAAATCTCAGATTCTAAAATGCATGGAATGTGGAAGCTCCCATGATACACTTCAGGAACTAACAGCTCACATGATGGTAACTGGACACTTCATCAAGGTTACTAACTCTGCCATTAAAAAGGGCAAGCCTATTATGGAGGTGCCAACCAATCCACCCCCTAACACCATGTCTTCTGGTGAAGATAAGGTACAGTCGGTGCCATTGGCTGCTACAGCTTTTTCACCACCCCCTCCGGCACCTCCTCCACCTAGCATATCCCCTGCCATTACTGCTATGGAAATTAAAAAAGAGGAAAAGGAAGAAGAGTGCACAAAAGAAACCACTAATAGCAACAAAGAGAAAAAGGCAACAGAAGACGAAGCTGAAGAGAAGTTCGACATTTCTTCCAAATACCCATATTTGACCGAAGAAGACCTGGAGGAAAGCCCCAAAGGAGGGATTGACATTCTAAAATCACTGGAAAATACTGTTACATCTGCCATCAACAAAGCACAGAATGGCACTCCCAGCTGGGGTGGATATCCCAGTATCCATGCTGCTTATCAGCTGCCAAACATTATGAAACTTTCCTTGCGCAATTCAGGAAAGAATTCCCCATTGAAATACATGTTCTCGGGTGAAGAGATCCTATCCCCAACCAAAAACCAACCTCTTATCTCTCCTCCAAGCTGTCAGACATCACCTCTACCCAAAAATAACTTTCACGCCATGGAGGAACTTGTCAAGAAAGTAACAGAAAAAGTGGCCAGAGTAGAGGAGAAAATGAGGGACACAACTTCCCGAACCTCCCCTCTGAGGCGAACAACACCCTCTCCCTGCAGTAGTGAAGCTGGAGACTCTTCAAAAGGGGATTCACCCAAAGAAGGCAGAGTGGTCAGAACCCCAGAAACCAATGGAACAAGTGGTCACAAGGACTCCAATGGTGAGTCCCTCACAAAAGAACCTTCAGAAAATGGCACCGAGCACGCTGTCAAAACTCCTGTCTCCTCTCTGTGCAGCAGTACTGCAATTATAACAGACCATCCCCCAGAACAGCCATTTGTCAACCCCTTAAGTGCGCTTCAGTCTGTCATGAATGTCCACCTAGGTAAAGCAGCTAAACCTGCCCTACCATCTCTAGACCCCATGAGCATGCTCTTTAAGATGAGCAACAGTCTAGCAGAGAAGGCAGCTATTGCTGCCTCCACTCCAACTCAGACCAAAAAGACAAATGAGCATCTTGACCGCTACTTTTTCCACATAAACAATGACCAGCCCATTGACCTAACTAAAGGCAAAAGTGAAAAGAGCAGTACACTGGGGTCAGCTGCGTTGTCCTCATGCACTTCAACTCCTTCCTCAGTGTCACCGTCTTCAACTATTACTATGACCAAGGCATCATCTGCTGTAGCTTCATTCATGTCTAATTCACCTTTGCGTGAAAATGCACTGTCAGACATTTCTGATATGCTTCGCAACCTAACGGAAAGCCATGTCTCTAAATCTTCCACGCCAACCAGTTTGTCCGAACGGTCAGATATAGATGGTGCTACACATGAGGACAGTGAAGACATGTCACCAGCTCAGAAGCGCAAGGGTCGGCAGTCTAACTGGAACCCTCAGCATCTGCTCATCCTGCAAGCACAGTTTGCCTCCAGCTTGAGACAAACCAGTGATGGCAAATATATCATGTCTGACCTCAGTCCACAGGAACGTATGCACATCTCTCGCTTCACTGGTCTTTCCATGACTACCATAAGCCACTGGCTGGCCAACGTCAAGTACCAGCTGAGGCGGACAGGTGGCACAAAGTTCCTGAAGAACCTTGATTCTGGCCATCCCGTGTTCTTCTGTGGTGACTGTGCTTCGCAGATACGTTCCCCTTCCACCTATGTCAGCCATCTCGAATCCCATCTGGGCTTTCGGCTTCGAGACCTGGCTAAATTATCCGGGGAACAGTTAGTTAGTCAGATTTCACGTCATGCAAAAGGTCTCTCTGAGAAACTGCTGTCAGTTCAAGCCCATGCCCTCACCCACTCAGTCACTATGTCTAACAACAATTCCAACCTGCACTCCAATTCCCATTCCCCTTCCCCAGACGAGGAAGCCAGTGGTGCCACATATCAGTGTAAACTGTGTAACCGGACTTTTGCTAGCAAGCATGCTGTCAAACTGCATTTGAGTAAGACTCATGGCAAATCCCCTGAGGACCATCTTATGTACGTCTGTGAACTTGAGAAACCTTAGCGGCGATAAAGGACTCACTACTTTTGTCTTTCACCCACTTCTATTTCTCACGTCTTGAACATTTCTTAAAACCAAGATGAAATGATGAAGAGTAACAAAGAAATGACTGCACATAGATATGCCATAAAACTACTGTTCAGTTTCGGCACATGATGTGTGGGTTTTTCCAGCTGGTAAAACTCATTCTGCTTTAGAGACTTTCTCTTTTCTCATTTGAAGTAAAATAAAGAAAAACAAAAAAGGTCATTTTCTAACTGTGCAGTGTTGAAGTAAAGAGGTTCTGTTGTCACTGGTAAAATATGAAGGTATATAAGAAAAGTGAAAAATGAAGTTGTATGTGTTTGGAAACTGTAAATTGAATTGAATTTTATTTCTTTTAGTTGGATCTTTTTTTTTTTTTTTTTTTTTTCGGGGGGGGCGTCTTTCAGATGCAGTGAGCTGCATGCCTTGATCAATTGGTTTAGTTTCACTTTTAGTAACCCTGTTAATAAGCTCCTTTAATTATGATTTTTTTTTTCGTTTCTTTGTTTGTTTGTTTACGGTTAATATGATCTGTGTGTGCTGATGTCAGCAGATAAAATTTAACCCTCTGAGTACGTGCAAAATCCTGTACATTACCAGTCTAGAATGTAGACAGAAAAAAAAAAAAGCGAGAAATCAGAGATTGGACATACCCACGTTTATATATATATATCGGAGAGGCCACATTATTGTGTATTTTGGTACCTCAAAAACTGAAATAAAGAAAAGAACATTGAAAAATAATACGAGACATGATACCTGAATGGTTTCTGATGCAAAATGTGTATAAATTCAAATAATAAAAAATAAAAAAAATCAGTTTTCTGAAATCAGGGGCCTTTCAAATTCAGGTCGGTGTAAAAATGTACATATTAACATATAAACAAATTTCTGTTTAAATTATGCATCATTTTATATTTTTTATTTAAGAGGAATATGACTATCCACTGGTGCACAATATATGAAGACATTAATTAAATTGTTTTGCACAATAGTTTTATAAATGTTATTTAATCAGATGATATAAAATTGAGCTGAAAAAAAAAATTAAACACACACACACACACACACACCCCGTGCTCAAAGGGTTAAACCTCTTGTTCCATCTTTTCTCGAACGGTTGTACAAAAAGATGCTACTTTATAATGCAAGGAGGAATTCCACAAATGTAACGTATTATTTATAAGCACTCTTGGTTGTTGTTTTTATATTGTAGAATGCCTTTTTCTCGATTGGTAACTTTTACGTTGTTCTGTCTAATTATTCTCCCATGATTCCACACTGCAGCTTTATAATTATTATTATTATTATTATTATTATTATTATTATTTTTGGTTGGGAGGGAGGGGCTCTAAAGAGTAACCATAGTTACCGTTCTTCTGATTGACAGGTCTGCTCTATTTTTGGCAGTTGATTTGCTGAAATAATGGACAGCTGCCAGTGAAGAGAAATCTAATGTGTAAAATATTGGCATGTAAACAGCACAGGCACTGTTATGCATTCTGTGCCGTGATTCTCTTTTTGTTGTTGTTGACAATGAACCACCCATTATATGACTTCATATAACCTTTTTTTCTACTGCAGCATTAAAATGACAATGTTTTTGTTTTTTGCAATACCGTGATGTGTCTTGCCTCACAAGTTTGTAAGAAGGGAAACCATCATTCATTCATTCATTCATTTTTCTTACTCACTTATTCCCTAATTCGGTGTTTTTGGAAAACAGAGTAACCAGAGGAAACCCACGCAAGTGCGTGGAGAACATGCAAACTCGACACACAAAGATCTCTTTTCCCGGAATAAAACCTTTCCAAGAAGGGAAATGAAGGAGTTAAAGAAAGACCGGTGATGATGGTAGGGATTAATTACATGTCTTCACCTTCATGTCAGTTTGTATAAGTGCATGTGGGAAATCAACAAGATTTGTACATGGCAATTGGATGGAATCCCGTTATATTCGTCTACCAGCCTTCCATTGTTCAGTGCTTTCATATCACTCCCTTCCTTTAGCTCGCTGCTTGATGACACATCATTCACTAGATCTCCTAATATGGTTTAACTGGGGGAGCATCAGACAATGTGAAGTGAAACGTGCCCTCCACCCAACACCCCCCCCCCCCCACACACACACACACAACCCTACCCCCGCTCTATTTCAGAGCCGGGATATAGCGGATAATTGCATAAACCCTGGCATTAACTGTCTCATTTTCAGCGTTTTATTCCCAGCTCTGTAATTAGTGCAGACTTGTGTTTTGTGTGGATAGATTTGTTTCACGTAGGATGACAACAATGCTACAGTTAAAACAGTGTGACTTCCAAGTCCTGCTATACACCGAGCAACAATCAGATTTCGCCTGTAAATGGACTGAAATCCATACAAAACTTGTATGTTTTAAAATTTTTTACTTTGGTATACTTTATTGATCCCATCTTAGTAAGTTGGAGCACAGGGTCTGGAGCAGGAAGGGTCCTGGAGCAGGAAGGGTCTTGATCAAGGATCCGACAGTGACGGACTTGAGCCAAGGTCTGCCTTGAACCCAGATCTTCCTGATCAACAACTCTGCACCATAACCATTGAGCCACCACTATCCCTCAAAGTGTGTGTGTGTGTGTGTGTGTGTGTGTGTGTGTGTGTGATCTAGAAATATAAGAAGTTTATATAGGGGTTAGTTTTCTTGGACTGCAAAAAGTGTTTCCTCTGTTTCGTTGCGGAAAATGTTTCTCATCATTTTTTGTCAGTGAGCATTCAGCACACTCACAACCACCCCTCACACACACACACACACACACACACACACACTCACTCGTCAGCAACCAGGTAGAGGGGACTTCATGCATGGTGACAAGGTGCTGCTGTGTGTGAAAATGTCAGCCTTCACAGGCTTGCCTGAAGTCTGGCGCCATATTTAAGGTGCTCATTAGTCGCAAAGAAAATATGCGTGAAATTGAAGTGTAAGAAAGCCATTTTCTCTCCTCTCTCCGAGCCAAGCTAGGGCCAGGCAGTTGGGCTTATTAAGGTTCAAAACAAGCATGCAAGGAGACAATGTGTAGCTATCAAGAAATGCCTACACACACATAATAGCACCCCCCCCCCCCCCCCCAGCCCACACACATTTTTTCACAGTTGATCCTTGAATATAAAGAAACTGAATGTGGCTGTCAGAATGTTCCAGTACATTATTATTTAATTTTTATTTATATAACCTAAGCCTATAGGTTGCATTCTTTTAAATCAAATTTACACCGATTTCAGCTGATTCATACTTCGGCCAATAAACTGACCGTTAGAATAAGTGAACACGTGCGATTATCGTCCTACATTATGCCTATGTACAACAAGCTAATCCAAATGAATGGCTTACATCGATATTGGGATGAAGGTGTCTGAGGGGTTTTTTTGTGGTATTTTTAGAAAAAACACTGCAAGTGAGTGTTCAGCTCATGTCATCATCAGCTTATGTTTTTATTGGCATAAAGTTAAAGCATTGCATAATTAAATGCAGGATTTGCATAGCATGCATATATAGGGTTTCACGTCCTACCATTTCACATCCAACAAACTAGACAACTGCTGACGTGCGATTGCACACTAAACAATAGATACAAGTTTTTTAATTGGTTTTAAGCAGGAATGTACAGTTGTATCCTGACACTGCTGATGTTGGTTCTGGTTTTTTATTCAAACCGAGCAAACGCCAAACCTAATACATTAGCGTCAACAAGGAATTTGTTTATTTTATAGCTTAATTCATTGGACAGATACATTTGACAGGTCGCTAGTTTGTCAAAGGGTTACATACACTCAACCACTGGGCAATTTAGAATTACCAATCAACCTAAAATACATGTTTTGGAACTGTGGGAGGAAACAGAAAAACCCAGAGTAAACCCACGCAACATTCAAAGTACACACAGAAATATCCCTGCCCAGGAATCAAACCTGGGCCTTTTGTGGTGAGATAACAGTGTTAAACACTCTTCTGCATCCAATCAAATTCATTCATTCATTCATCTTCTTACCTGCTAATTCCCTAATTCGGGGTCACAGTGATCTGCTGCAGCTTATCCCAGCACACATGGGGAAAGAGTCAGAGGTACACCCTGGACAGGTTGCCAGTTCATCGCAGGGCACACATAGACGAACAACCACTCACACACATTCAGTCCTATGGACAATTTAGAATCACCAATCCACCTAATCTACATGTTTTTGGGCTGTGGGAGGAAACCAGTGTACCCGGAAGAAACTCAAGCAAGCATAGAGAGAACATGCAAACTCTGCACAGAAAGATCCCTGACCCAGGACCTTCTTGTTGTGAGGCGTGCATGCTAATCAGTACACCACCGCACAGCCCATGGTTAAGTCAAAGCTATAACAATAATATGAGCGAGCCATGAAAGGCAACTCGCAGGAATAACTACATAAACATTGTCAGTGTACCTTGGCCAAGATATTACAAACTTTGGAACTATACTAGAGGAATGAAAACTATTCTTTTAACATTCTTTCAAAAGATTTATGATGGGATGGAGAGAACGTTTGAGGATAAACTAAAGCTTTATTAACACAGTAATGCATTCAAATATTTCATAAGTGATTAACTGGATTGAGATCTGAGGGGTTTTCAACTCTGTGTATGGGGTTTAGGTTTCTTCTGAAAGAAACCTTTCCCAGTATAGATGTATTTCAGCATAGAATAAAAATGATTGATTAACAAGTAGACAAGTAGATCCAAACTACGGTAGCAAATATAAATGCCCCCAGAGCTCTCACATTACCTAGAGAAAAAGTCTTTTGTTTTGTTTTTAATTGGTTTGCTAACATTGTTAAAATCATTTGCCTGATTGGTTTACCGCCAGTGACCCACTACCTCACTTCATCCACAGACCCCACTAGCTAATTGCTTCCCTCAGTCTAACCTATGCTATTTACCTGTAGTATAATTCACTTTCTACCAACAAGTCCACCTTAATAAAGTTAGCACACAAAAAAAACAAAAAACTGTCACCCCTTTAAATCACGGGTGTGTCTCAGTGACCTCGATATTACCTGAAGAGGCGAGAGTGGTTTCAAGAGTGATAGCTAGGGTAAGAGGGAGGCAGAGGGAGAGAGAGAGAGAGAGAGAGAGAGAGAGAGAGAGAGAGAGAGAGAGAGAGAGAGAGAGAAAGGGGTAGAGCACTTTGCAATGCGCCACAGTAGATCTTGGAGCAGTCACCTTACCAAAGTATCTTAAAATAACGCTTGTGATGAATGTGCAATTTCCCTAATTTACAGGGTCTCAGTGTGCTCCCGGCTACACGTAGGATGGAAATCTTAAATGGGGCTTGAACGGTGCTCCTCACAACAAGAAATCAATATGCCACGCAGCTTAGGGAAGTATAACGGCGCTGCTCAGAAAAAAAGGAGAACTCATTTCCACTGAGCAACCAACAAACACATAGCCTTAGACCTTGCCAGTGGCAAAAACCATCCCACACAGACATGTGTGTATGTCTGTGTGTGTGTGTCATTTGTGGCGCTTGTCTCTCAGCGCAAGTTGGCTGTCATTGGCGCAGTGGGATGACAAAGGATATAATGGTGCTGCTCTGCAGTGTAGCATTATAAATGGAAATCACCAATCACCCGAGATACAACACACACAGGATGAGGTAATAAGGTCTGTGAGTGCAGATGCTCATATACTGTATTCACATATATACTTAAACAGATCTGGCATGTGGGTGTGGGTGTGAGTGTGGGTGAGTGGGACTGACGGAAGGTGAGACTATTGGCCACCAAAATTGCAATATCTGACCATATTGACCTAAAATCTGTTTAGGTTCTCATTCAATAAATAAAGGAATGAATATATGATTTTGGCGGCGCGGTGGCGTAGTGGTTAGCATTGTCGCCTAACAACAAGAATGTCCCGGGATCGTTTCCCGAGCCGGAGAGTTTGCATGCATTCTCCATGCTTTTATGGGTTTCCACTGAGTACTCCAGTTTTTTCCCCAACGTCCAATAATATGTACATTAGGTTGATTGGTATTTGGTGTGTGAGTGGTTGTTCATCTATGTGTTGCCCTGCAATGGACTGGTAACCTGTACACAGTGTACCCCTGCCTTTTGCCCTATGTGCGCTGGGATAGGCTCCAGGAAACCCCCGTGACCTCAAATTAGGGAATAAGAGGGTATGACAAGGAATGAATGAATGGATGAATGAATATATTATTTTTTTTAGTTATTAAGATCAAGTTTAGGTTTAAATTTCAACATAAGCAAAACATTGATTGGTGTGTTAATATGATATAAGTTCTGGTTCTGTCTGTAAAAAGGACATTTGGACAGAAATACATGTATAAATGTACCATTTCAAAAAGCTTCTAGCTATAAAAATCCACATCCGAGATCATCTGCATCAAAACTAGAGTAAAAAGGTCTCCAGTACAATATAAGGTTTGGTGTTTAAAATAGAAGCCTGTCTACATTAAGGATCCCAGAGACGGTCTAATATTCTGCATTTCAAATGCTCCCATGCTCACACTGCTTTTTAATGACATTGATGTTAGACAGCTGCTAGCAGATACGTTGCATGCTTTTAGATTTTACATTTCCTGCCTCTCTGCTGTTGTGCTTTACACCGGTTGCACGCACTTTTATTTTTCCAAGCATCTCCAAATGGAAAGGAGATTCAATTAAAGGCATTGTATGAGCCATGTCACATGGTCCATCATGTAGTAAGCAATGGGGTTGCCCTGTCTTTAGCTAAAGAGTTCAACAAAACATGACTGGGATATGGGACTTTTGCCCTTTCACTCACCCCTCACCTTTGACCCTGTCTTGGGGTTGATTGACAGATTGCTAGCAGCAAGAATCCACTTAGAAAACGGTCAAATTCAGGCCATGGAGGATGTCTTAATATGAGGAAAAGGTCAGAGTTCAATAGTGCTGCTGGGGATCACTAAGCTGTTTGAAACAGGAACGTAGAAATGTCCATAACGTAGAACTGCGTTCATTAGATTAGGTGCAAATATGTTGGGTTCTCATTTTCCATCTGAGTTAACCGGTGAGATCAAAAGAGAAAGGCGGTATCTGTCAGCAAACTGTGGTTGATCAGTTTCATGAGAGTGTCCTGCTGTGTCTAGGTGATATCCCATCCACCCTGTTTCTAGAAAAACACTCTAAATCCTTTTCCTATCTTAACTTTCTTCATCCTAAGTCTGATCAGATGATTAAGTATTAAAGTAGTCCAGGTCTGGTCAAAACCAGTAGATGACGTCAGGTACACCATACGTCGCTTAGATGCTTCATAGGTCTTGTTTTTAAACATCTCTCCCTGATCTGTTTATATTGGGTTTTTTTTTCTAATATTCATTTTATTGTCCAGGCCAGTTTTCTATAACTGTTTCTATACAATGTTAAGAGGCAATTGAAAGGAATCAGCAATGTGATGTAAGCTCTGCTTGGCTTTTCTTCTTGTTGGTTTACATTGTATAGCTGTTGCCCTCGGGGGAAGCGGAGGAGTAGGAGGAGGAGAGAGGGTGGGGGTTTCCCTCTGAAGAAGACTTCTCCAAGAAGTCAAAGGTGAAGCAGCTAACCTGAGGTGATAAGGGAAAGTGCTTAACACCCTTTAAACTAAGCACTCTCAATCTGCTCTGCAAACACAGAATACACACTCACCCACACACACACAAATCGACTGATGTATATCTGTAAGGGATACTGAACCAATATGGTCACTAGCGCACACACCAACATACCGAATACCCCCCACTCTAGTATCCCACTGAGGCTGTAATAGAAAACAATATGATACAGTCGGTTTAATGACCTCACTATGTTACATGTCAGGATTGGTTTGATAACAGAACTGACAATCATCCCTGGGGATATATTAACCTGCTTTTCCTCAGCAGTAACATTTGGAAACAATAAGTTTCCACACAGAAACTGATAGTGGATTTCACTGCTACTAAAATGCTTACTATGTTGACAAAGTGTAAAAAAAAATTTTTTTGCGCATACGTTATATTATTTGTTTAGTGTGTTAGACTGAATAGGCTGTCATTCCCTTTCCCATGTGTAGATTTATTCGGATATTTCATAATCTTACATTTTAAGTGTGTGTGTGTGTGTGTCTGAATGATTCATTCATCTTCTTACCCGCTTATTCCCGAATCCGGGTCACGGGGGTTTGCTGCGCCTATCCCAGCACACATAGGGCGAAAGGCAGAGGGTACACCCTGGACGGGTTGACAGTCCATCTCAGGGCAACACACACAGACAAACAACCATTCACACACACATTCACTCCTATGGACAATTTACAATCACCAATTCACCTAATCTGCATGTTTTTGGACTGTGGGAGGAAACCATAACACCCGGGGGAAACCCACGCAAGCACGGGGAAAACATGCAAACTCCGCACAGAAAGATCCGGCTGGGATCCGAACCCGGGACCGTCTTGTTGTAAGGCGACTGTGTTGTGTATCTACTACGCCACCGCGCCGCCCTGTCTGAATGATGGAATGAAAAAATGAATCAATTGTTTAAAAGCGGACAGGAAACTATTGTCTGCATGCCGTCTACCTCAATAGTCCCCAACCCAACAGGAAATTGGCACCAGACCGCACAAAAAAATAACTAATGATTTTTGTTTTATTTATTATCTAAGTCAGAAAGATCTTTTATTTTGAAATGAAATAGTGAAGCTGGAGAAATTGATAGTACGGTTGTCTCACAACAAAAAGGTCCCGGTTTCGATTCCCGGGCCAACAATCTTTCTGTGTGGAGTTTGCATGTTCTCCCTGTGCTTGCGTGGGTTTTCTTCGGGTACTCTGGTTTCCTCCCACAGTCCAAAAACATGCAGATGAGGTAGATTGGTGATTGTAAATTGTCCATAGGAGTGAATGTGTGTATGAATGGTTGTTTGTCTGTATGTTGACCTGAGATGAACTGGTGACCCGTCCAGGGTGTACCCCCGCCTCTCACCCTATGTGCACTGGGATAGGCGCAGCAGACCCCCGTAACCCTGAAATCGGGAATAAGCGGGTAAAAACATGAATGAATGAATGAATGAAGTAGTGAAGAGGCAGAAGAGTCTAAGAGACTTCCATGAAAAAGCAAGCTTCTAACAGACAATCTCTGGAGGCTACCGGATCTCTAATGACACAATGAAGCCTTGTTAATCGAGACTTTATTAATGTTTATATTTTACATTATACTCAAATTATGTTATTTGTTGGCACAAGAAAGCTAACCATGACAATAATAATAAAATTAATAAACAATGCACCTAAACAGTCACAACGATATCTAGGAATGGGACTTCCAATCCGAGTCACCAATCAGATGACGACAAGCCGAAGATAATACCCTGTTCACTGATGTAAAACTCATTATCACACTCAAATTATTTTCACCCAGCAGCCGGACATAATTAACACGCCTATCCAGACTCACGTCAGCCTGCACAAATTGATTACAACATCAACCTGTACTTTTGCCATTGCAAACTGTTGAAAGAATAAAAAGGGCCAGAATGTAAAAAAAAAAAATGTAGAAGACGCATACACACGTTCCATAAACATACCCTACGTGTTAGACTCCATTTTGTTCCTCTCTTCTTTATGAGATATGAGTAAGTGAGCAAATAGATGGCGGACTCCTGAAGAATGTGAGCACTGCATTCTCTCATTTGAACTTGCAGCAGTTGGGTAATTCTGGGTAATTTCAGGCTTGGCCTCAATCAGTGGCATTAGCCATCATCTCAGTCCTGAAGGGGTTAATTAAGGGCTGAGAGAAAAGCCCAAATTAATTGGCTCGCGTCCGGATGGGGTTTGGTGAGGTGCGTAGGAGGCTTGGCGTTTTCATACATTAAGAGCGGTTGACAGCAGTTAATTGCGACGGACATAAATAGAATAGTATTTTATTGTTATATACACACCTTTTGTAACAAGTGCTTAGCGTTTGCGACCAATAATATTGTCTAAACAGACAGACACACCGACAGAGATAAAAGCACAAGATTGTGTTTGCTTTACAGAGGTTGATGGATGAGCTCTGTGTTATCGGAAGTGTGGGATATGTGTGTTTTTTTTTTTTTTTCTTAGATCTGCGTTTCACGTGAAGGTATGGGGACGGGCGTTCCGCATCAGCAGGCATGAAACAGAGAGAGCTGAAGGAGTGCTCTCCTCCTGAAAGCCTCATCAGGACTTGTCATCGCTCTAATGAATATCATTTAAATTGCTTTGTATATGGGAGTGAGTTTGGATGTCGATTTAATTTGCGCATGTGTTTGAGTTCTTCTGCTTGACTAGGCGAATAGAGAGCGAGAGAGAGAGCGAGAGAGAGAGAGAGAGAGAAAGAGAGTGGTAGGGGTAGACTAATGAAAAGCGAACCAGGGTGACAGCCTGATGAGACTTGACCTGATCAGACGAGTTTGGATGAAAATTTTGACAAGTCCGAGGCGTAAGGAAGTACACTCCTCTGCCGTCTGCGTAGTTCTACATTTCAGGAAGTGGCTACAAAGTGGTGCGTGTTATCAAGGCTACCATTATACTGCTGGTTAGGACTTAAAAGGGGTGCTGTGCCGTGCCGTGCACCTGTTCTCGTTTTGCTGATATCCCTCCCTGTTGAGGTGGAGCACTAATGATGTGTAAGGAAGCAACCCTGGACCTTGTGGTTATTTGAAATAAATAAGTTTGCCGCCGCTGAACGACCGGGGCCGAGGTACCTCCTAAGGTTTTAAGCATGGCCTTATCCAAATGAAATTACAATATATGCTGATACTGTAGTTCAACCCTCCCATCCCTCTGACTTCATGCTCTTATAGCGAACGCTTCGTGCTGTGCCCGAGTCGCACTCTTCGCCATGAAATATTACAACCTTTCTCAAAGCAAAAGATATAAATCCACATTGAGGAATTGCAAAAACAGCACAAGGCATTCCCAGCCCGCTGCTATCTAGTGAGCTACTGATGATTTAGCATTGCAGGTGTATCAGGATCCTGAGCTCTGCAGACAAAGCCCAACCCCACCAGTGTTTTGCTTTTATTCTTTCTCTCTCTCTCTCTCTCTCTCTCTCTCTCTCTCTCTCTCTCTCTCTCTCACTCTCTCTCTCTCTCACTATCTCGCTCTCTTTCATTCTTTTTTTAATCCAACAGTAATAAATGCGTCATTTGTAATTCATTTCAATTACTCAGGCTTTTTAATTGAGTCGGATCCAATTATGCCCCGGCAATTAGTATAATCAATTACGCTTTGATTACGCAGGTTTTCATGCTTGTCACTGCAGGATTCGGCACAGATGGGGGAAGTGCACGGTGATTTTCAGCATGCCGTCAATGCTATCTGTGTCCCGGTGGAGTAGACAGGCCAGGTAGATCTCACTCTGTTTTCAGGCTCACGGCTAATGCGCCGCACAGCCAGACATGCTGATATGCTTGTCAAAGTCAGCATTCTGACTGCCACAATTCATCTCTAAGTTTCGCTCTTCGTACTTTAAGCGCCACTTCTGTGCCTTTTGGGGAGGATTTATTATGAACACTGCAATCTGAGTAGTAGAAGAAAGTGTTTCAGCAGTTTTACTGGAAAGTAAAGATAATGCACTTTTTTGTAAATTCATATGACATTGAGTTTGTTTTTGGCGCGGCATTACAAATCTATTGATTTTATGAGGATTATTTGGGGGGGGGGGGGTCGGATCATGATGTAGTGATACATCGGTTTATTTCATTTCCTCTTTTTAGTCCAAACTTTTTTTTTTATTTTTTTAAATCAGATAAGGAAAAAGAGTTGACGATGAGAGATGACGAGCTAACAGCAAACTTGCCAGCAAAATGGTGGAAAATTCTCAGTTGAACCCAGGGGAGCGACAGACTTCCTGACAGGCCATGTGACTAAAACAGACATACATAATAGGATATTAAACTTTAAATACCTCTTATTCATTCCAATCATCTGGGAAAGAAATGGGCACAATTTCAGCTTTACAGTTTCATTTGTGTCGCGCCGGAAAGGTGAAATTTATGAGCCCTTTCGGGGATCTACACGAAGAAAAAAAAAAAAAAAAAAAAAAGTTCACCAGGTCCTCTTTCTCAAGACTTCCACTCTTTGCTCTTTTTTCTCTTTCTGATGCTGTGACATACATCTTCATTTGAAAGGCCTCAGCTCATGCCAGGGTGGAACTTTTATTGGTTGGGCTCTGTTTCCCCTGAAGGGCTGTAAACTGTTGCACACGAATAAAAAAAGAAAGGCCAAGATCCTGCTTAATGCTGAGAGTGATTTTATTACATGACTGTTGGACAGAATGGAAATTGTAGAGTTCGAACCCTTGGCAGCTGAACAGGTTTTGTCAGAGATGATTGTGTCACAGTTTAAGTATCGTTTTCTTTCTTTTTTTCTTTTTTTTTTTACCAAGTTCACTGCACTGCCTCGCTTATGCATAATATGTTATTCGTTTGCCCCAAACACTGGGAACAAACACAGGTAACTTGGTGTCAGTGGCTTTGTGCACAAATGATAAATAGGCAACTATGGGGTAGAATATTAGATTACCCTAACGCTAACCCTGACTCTGACCCCTATAAACACATTTACACTTCAGACCTAATTATGCTAATAAATAAATAATTATAAATATAATTGAGAATAAAGCGAATAAAATTAAGGAATGAATTTGTCCTGTGTTTTTTAAATTTTTTTACCGGCTACTCCGGTTTCCTCCTACAGTTCATAAACAAATGTTGATTGGTGAAAATTGCCCATAGGAGTGAGCGTGTGTTTGGTTGTTAGTGGCTCTTCGATAGACTGTCAACCTGTCCAGGGTGTACCTCGTTCTCTGTGTGTTGGGAATACCTGGGAAAACCTGCTGAGAGAACATGCATTTGGGAATCGAACCTGGGACCTTGTTGCTGTGAGGAGACTGTGCTAATCACTATGTGACCATGCCACCGTGTAGACATGTTGATTGCAATAAAAGATTTGTTTCTTGTAATGTTTATTATGATCAAGCTTATTTTCTTGAAAGCAGGTTTTATGTTATAATCTATCACTACTAGCACTCCATCAAACCTGATGTCATCATGTCCCCCAGGGGTGAGAAGAGGCAGCTCTTATTTTTAAATTAAATAAAATGTTTACTCTATTTAATGTCCATTTTGATACAAAGATAATGACTTACATTAAGTATTTCATAGATGAGGATAAATAGTGTCTGATTTATTAATTTTTTTAATTAAGCAAGTGTTACGTCTTAAAATGCTTTCGCTAGCACTATGATAGTCTTGGATTACTTTAATTTGGTATAAGAAGCTCATCCCCCTCACAACAAGAAGGTTCTGGGTTTGATTCCCAGGTCGGGGATCTTTCTGTGCGGAGTTTGCATGTTCTCCCCGCACTTGCGTAGGTTTCCTCCTGGTACTCCGGTTTCCTCTGCTGGTGCCTATTCCAGCTCACATAGGGCGAGAGACGGTGGGTACACCCTGTACGGGTCGCCAGTCCATCTCAGGGCAACACATAGACAAACAACCATTCACACACACACATTCA
>JAOTRA010000029.1:4150850-4184712 GCA_026260255.1 Pseudolaguvia tuberculata | reverse complement strand
ACTCCTATGGACAATTTACAATCACCAATCCACCTCATCTACATGTTTTTGGACTGTGGGAGGAAACCAGAGTACCCTGAGAAAACCCATGCAAGCGCGGGGAGAACATGTAAACTACACACATGAAAACCCCGGCCTGGGAATCGAACCCGGGACTTTCTCATTGTGAGGCGCCCGCACTAACCACTACACCACCGCGCCTTCACTGATTCATTTATTCAACACTGCTTTCTAATGGTCAGATTTGTGACAGACTTGGAACCCATCCCGAAACACGTGAGATGGAAACGAATCTAGCATAGTCCATTCACAGAAACCACAGAAACCAAAAAAACCCAGATAGACCGTGGTAGACCATGCCAAAGATCTCACTGAAAGTAATTTAATCTCAGGAATAAACTGACAGAACTGGAACAAATGATCTCTTTGCTTTGGTTTGGTTTAGAAGAATTGCCCAATCTTCCATCAAGTAAAATAATTGATTTACTGTAATCACAAAAATCCCATGAAATGTTTAAATTTGTGTATAAACATGCAAATCACTTGTTAAGATCTATTTCTACTGCTTGCCAATAGAAACGTGCACTGAAGCTCCTTCCATCTGCTTTCATCCGTCACTGTTTGCACTGCTTAAGATGGAGCAATCAAACGGACCTTCACTTATGAAGCTCTCCCCTCAAGCACTCTATGACTCTGACCCTACACATGACAGAATCTAAAAAAAGTGCTAGGCTGAAACTGAATCTCATTTGGAGGATCACCAGGGCAGCTGATGACTTGATGAGATGAGCAGTTGTCATGGAGAAAGGTTTAGGGTCCGGCAGAGAAAGAGAGAGAGAGAGAGAGAGAGAGAGAGAGAGAGAGAGAGAGAGAGAGAGAGAGAGAAAGAGAGGAGATCTCTCCTCTTAACTAACCTGCATCTTGACAAGGCAATCAAGTGGCACAGGGGAGTAATTAAATGATAAGTTCATATTTGAGGGACAATCGCGTGGTGCGGACTCTCTTGTCATGCTTCCTGGGTGGTGTGATGAATACCCTTATTAGAGGCTATACTGCTTGCTGTCACGCGGGGGCCAGACCTGACAGCAGTATCCGCTGCTGCGATGTCCGCTGATAGCCCTCTGTAAGGACACCTAGAGCTACATAATGTAGGAAACAGACTAAAGAGCTAAAAAGTGAACCGTGAAAAGTGCATTTCAACCAAGATCTACCTTAGTAATTATTAAAAACATTTACCAATTAAAAAAAACATTTACCAACATTTTTTAATTTTTTTTTTTTTTCACTTTAATTATAACAATCTATCTTGTTTAGATTGTGAGGAGGACATAAATCATTTCAAAGGTGGCATTTGTGGCATAGTGGTCACCTCACAGCAAAAAGGTCCAGGGTTCGATTCCCAAGCAAAGAAAATAGACTTTCTGTGCAAAGGTTGTGTGGGTTTTCTCTGGGTACTCCAGTTTCCTCTCACCTTGATTGGTGAATTGCCCATAGGAGGTAGTGTGTATGTGTGGCGGAGGTAGGACATTTGGCAAAATTACATTCATTTATTCATCCATCCATCCATCTTTTCACCTGCTTTTTCCCTAATTCTAAAAGGCAGCAGTAGATCCTGGATAGGTCTCCAGTCCATTGCAGGGTCACAAATAAGCAAACAACCACACACACACACTTCTATGTGCAATTTAGAATCACCAATTAATCTAATGTACATGTTTTTGGACTGTTGGAGGAATCCAACCTGTGACCTTCTTGCTGTGAGGTGACTACGTTACCAACCTGTCCCGCCTCAGATTACATTCGACCTCTTTGTCAAGATAGAATATTCAATTATTTTTAATAATCAATAATGTACTGAAATTATGTCGATGATTCATATATTATTTATGTATTATTATTAGAGATTTATTGCACATTTACTTGTTAAGGCCAACAGGAAATTCATAATGATCCCAAAAGCTTCATATCTGCAATTTGAGTGAAAATCCAAGCCTGGTAGCTTATTCCGGTGATGACACAGCTGTCCATATCTAGGAGTCTAATAAAGCACAATGTGTGGGGAGGATGGTCCTGTCGATCAGACTAACATTAGCTAATCCTATGCATTTTTTAAAATGTATTTAAACGGGATAAAGCAGTTAACGTTTTCTATAAAACACTTAGCAGAAAAATCCTTAAAAGTTGTTAGCTAGCTGTTAGTACCACGTTAGCTAAGAGTTATCACTGTCACAAAACTTTGTTGGAGGTAAGTTTGGGTGACATTTAAAAATATATGTCATTTACATTTGAATATTGGAAACAAAGGAGGGCGGCGCGGTGGTGTAGTGGATAGCACTGTCGCCTCACAGCAAGAAGGGCGAAGGATCTTTCTCTGCGGAGTTTGCATGTTCTCCCTGCGCTTGCGTGGGTTTTGCTGATTCTAAAATTGTCCATAGGAGTAAGTGTGTGTGTGAATGGTTATTTGTCTATGTGTTGTCCTTAGATGGACTGGTGACCCGTCCAGGGTGTACCCCCGCCTCTCGCCATATGTGCGCTGGGATAAGCGCCAGCAGCCCCCTGTGACCCCAAATTAGGGAATAAGCGGGTAAGAAGATGAATGAATGAATGAATGAATGAATGATGTAAACAAAGTATGTCTATGACTAATGTATTCAGTTTTGCATTTTCTTTTTTTCTTCAATTTATTTTACATGTAAATAATTATACAGTACAACATATAGTGAAATGAGCAGGAAAGGTTAAGGGTCTTACTCAAAGACCTAACCGTGTTTTTTTTTCTCCTTGGCAGTGGTGGGGCTTGAACTAAGATCTTCCTGGGCCACACAATAAACAACTCAACAGCTTAACCATTTGAGTCACCCCTATTCATAGGATGTTGGATTCCTGGTCATTTGGGCATCTTCACTTTGTTGACTTCATTCAAAGTCAATATTTAGTCCTGCTATGAATCACAACCCAGATTAGGATAGACTTTTGAAATATTTACACCTTTTTACGCCAATTCTTCATATAAACAAAAGTTGCATTTGTTAAAGTTTGGCATAGAAACCAAGCCGTGCTGATTAGAAACCTCGCTTCTGGTTACTTCAGATATGGATCATTGAACACACCAGTATGTTAATACACTGATGTTTTGTATCTGGCTTCTAAAGGAAGAGTAAAAAAATTCTGGGACATATACCACGTACCACGTACCAAGCTTCATTTTGATCTCAGCGTCATCCTTTACATGTTGCAAATGAAGGATTGCTACTCCATGAAGCATGTTAGAGCAGACTTGTGTCTAATAGGTGGTGATCACCTCCCCTTTCTGCTTTCATCTGAGTCTCTTTAAGTCTTGTTTTGGTGTAATCCTACGATGTGTGCCACTGTCTCAGTAGGACGCCATTGTGAACCTCTATTGTGGCAGCACTATAAAGCAGTCTGTGTTGTCTCGCCAGCTTCCTCCTCACACAAAGCTTGTGTGTTCAATAGCTATTTACGTCACAAAGGAAAATAAACCTGGAACCTTTGACGGGATCTGTGATAATTCTGTGTGAATATACAGGGGTGGAGTGTGGCTATAGTGAAAAGAAGAACAAGGAACGAATGATTCTGTGAGTATGTGGGGTGTGTCTGTGTGTGTATGTGAATACTTTCAGCCAAAGAAGTCCCTGTTTAACAGTTAAGGAGCCATAGCGTTATAGATCGCTGTAGTGATTTCATGCTAGCACATGGCATGTCTTTTCTTGTACCATCAGCATACTTGCTGCTAAAGTAAATCTAAGTCCATATTAAATAATAAAAAAAAAAAAAGTACAGTAATATTGAAAGCCTCAAATACCAAAGGTCTTAAAAGGCTGGTGTCAGTACAGGGGGGCAATGTAACATGCTTGGTATTCAGGTTTTTACAAGATAAAAACAGTGCATAGACTGCAACTTTATATAGAGATTAGATAAAGGTTACTACTCTTTTCGGAGAGTCTCCATAATACGCCAATTCACCCATCAAACCCAAGCACAGTATGCAGACGGAACCCGCTGAGCAGTAGTCCAGAGCAATATTCACTTCTAGCTAAGTAACTCATGCTATATTCTTTGTTCTCTGCATTAACGGCAGATCTCAAAGATTAGCTAATCCTTAAAATGATAGTCTTATTAAGTGCAACACATGGATGGGGAAGCTGGGCAATTATACAGGCAGAACAGTGGTTAATGTATATCTTGGCTCACAATGAGGCCAAAAATACGGCCACTTATGCAGACACCTTCGAAAACCATGTGACACATCTATTCATGATGTTCCTAAAGCAAATAATACAATGAAGCTTGTGTTCCAGACAATGTTGGATTATATCCATGGAAAATCACAAGTGGTGGATTTAACTTTCCCAGACATGATCGGCAAAGCTGGAGGACACACAAGTTTTCTGACACAAAAAAAATCAACAGAAGAATAAATAAACACAATGTGAGTGGGATACAACAGTAACATCTAAATGGACAGAACACAGGCGTACAGTCATGCATGACTGAAACAAGCCACAAAGAGACTCAATAAACTAAGCTTGGATCCTCATCCACAGCCAGATACTTTACTTTACAGGGGCCTTCTCAAACCTCCCCTCCTCCATCCCTCAGCCCTCTTCCAACGTCTTCTTTCATTCCCTGCTTCCTTCCTGCTCGTATCCCCTCAGAGATACTAAAAGCCGTCAAATGTGGTTTGTCCAAGAGGCTGACGGATCAACGGAAGACACTCATCTCTGGGCACTCTTCTATATATCGTTAATTTAATGCATGGTGACGTGGCCAATTATGGAGCGGCCGCACGTTTAAATAGCATGTCAAAACCTGTGTATCAATCTATTAGATCCTGTCTTCTCATAGCTTTAGCAGGAACCTGAAAGCAGCTCTGGGCTTCACCGTGGGGAAGAAAAATGCTTAGCTCATGGGGTTCCTGCTTCAGATCTCATCTGAGCCTTTAAAAAAAAAAGAAAAAAAAAAAGACACTAAAAAAACCAGCAGCCAAGGCAAGGCTTTACTCCCACATTTCCGTAAAGCATACACTTGCGCATAGATGGTAATGTCTAAAGATAACTGAGTAAAAGCAATGTATGCAAAGCTGTCAACAGATCTTTCAAAAGGTGTGTTTATCATTTTGGCTATTTTTTTTTTTACCAACATCTTCCATTGGCAGTGATTTTAAATATATTTTAAAGGAATCCCACACTTTCGCCTCTATATCTGTAACGGTTACCATATGTGATTACTATGGACAAAGTGAAGAAGTTCACCTGTTAAGAAAGGAGCTAAGAGTATATGTGAACGCTTATGACTAAAGTCTAAGGGCTGCTTTGAATGTATGTGTGTGTGGGTTGGGGGTGTGGTGTGGGGTGCAGTTTAAATTGCCCTTGTTTCATCCCTTTATTCAAGATTACAATTTACATTTCAAAAGGACACCATTTAAAGGTTTGCAGGTTTTTTCCTTGTATCTCCGAGAGATTCTTCAGGTTTATTGGCTTTCCTGTCACATCACACATATGAAGTGTGATTTGTGTGATGTTCTACCATGTCCATTATCCTACTCATGGTACATTCCCTTGATGGTTTCAGTGTTCCTATCATGGAGTCCGGATCAAATGTGAACCTGGTCTGACGACGACCAGCTGATGAGCAGCTTTCATCTTTGTCTATACCCACTAATTCCCTAATTCTGGCTCACAGGGTCTGCTAGAACATACTACTGCTCTCTGAAGAGTATGAGCGCAGGAAATGGCGCAAGGCCATCACAGGACCACCCTCACACTCAGGTGCAGCAGACCCCCGTGACCCCGGATTCGGGAATAAGCGGGTAAGATGAATGAATGAATGAATAACATTACAAGATGACCTTAAAGAACAATGAAAAAAATGTTACAAACTCCACTCCAAACCACCAGATGGCACCCTTACCAGACTACGGACATTCCAATTACAATATTATTTGACTATGCCTTTTATGTATAATTTACTCCTTGATCACTGACTGCATCATGGATCCTATTCCGCCTATTACTTACAAGCATTTCCAATATTGTGCGGCAGATGCATTAATACTACATAAATCTACTATCTACATACAAAGTCCCCAATATTAACTGGTGTTTTCTTTCAACTATGTCTACCATTCCATTAATGATTTTTTTTTCTTCTTCCTAAAATGCGATGCTCTTCAATCA
Source organism: Pseudolaguvia tuberculata (assembly GCA_026260255.1). Lineage (NCBI taxonomy): Eukaryota > Metazoa > Chordata > Actinopteri > Siluriformes > Sisoridae > Pseudolaguvia > Pseudolaguvia tuberculata. Next base: position 4,178,515 of record JAOTRA010000029.1, on the reverse strand, counting down.
GTAAATCATTGCACTAAGTAAACAATGACTCATCTGCTACATGTTATTATGTGCCGTGTTTGTTTTGTCTGATAACCCCACCCAAACTAACCACAATCTTTTTCACTCCTAGACAAGAAGGCATGAAAAGCAAACAAATCATGGCAGATTTACTCTCAATTTTTTTTGTAAAATCCACCAATTCATTCACTGGAGAATAATGCTATGCCTGTCCTTGGTTTAAGGGCAGTGACTCTACCGTGCCCCCTGGAGAGCCTAACATTTTGCCTCCTGTCCTGCCAATCTTGTACACACTCCTCGTTGAAAGCAATGCCCCTGTGTCACTTTGACGAAAGTTTTTAATAAGTCGAGTCTGGTCTGATGAGATGTTGTTGACTGAAACTGATTCCACCTGCAATGCCAGGTTAGATCCCAGATCTATCCTCACAATAGACACGTTGAATGAACGTTCTAGAATTTTTTTCTCTTAACAAAACATGTAATAAGAAGTTGTGTCAGTTGTGTAACCAATTAAAGTTACCGGACAGTCAATTACGGTATAGCTTATTACACCGTATATTGCTTCTGTTTAGCACCTGGTTTTGCCCATGTTTCTTTGACAGAGTAAGGTGTGTGTTGGCGTGTCAGTGTGTATGTGAGTCATGGCGACAACGTTAATCACTGTAATACGTTCTTATTCATAACACACAGTCTATATATATATATACACAGTACACAGCAGCCTTTTGAGCCAATGTCACTGTGATCATGTGTTACAGACGTCAGACCATAATTTGTATGTATTTTACGCCTTACGATGTAAACATACATGTACATTGTTGAGTATGCTACGTATCAGTTTAATAACATTCCTGCATGTGCATGTGAGATCAGATTAACCCTTTCAAACTTGTTCCTCTTTTGCCTGCTCTTTCCTTCTTTTGCCTCTCTCTCTATCCCTCTTGGGACGACTTGTCTGACAGAGCGGCAGTAAAGTTTGTCTGCTTTAGCTCACTCTTTGATGCTGTCACGTTCGATCTGTCTCAGAAAGTTCAGGCCCATCGAGCGCTTGCAAATTAGAAGCCCTTGTACATGGTGCTACATTTGTGCTGCCAGCGGCGTCTTGTTCCCTACCAACCACAAAGCAGCCTGCCATTCTGCTCCAACTTCCCAAAGTGCAACTGGCTCACATATGGTGACAAAGATGGCTGACAGAGACCGTTATAGGCACTGATTATCAGTGTGCAGACGAGTAGCGCATTGTTGCGGCTATGTCATTTTAGAACGCCTCTGGCTTTTGGGTGACATATGTTCCCATTTATAGTTGTTGTGAAAGCAGCATTAATGATTTTATTCAACTCAGACTCATCTGCTTTATTGGCTACCGGATTGAAGTTCTGAATATACTTTCTCATGCTAAAGATAAGAACTGGAAAGGAAATTATTTAACATTGATTTTTGTGCTTTTCTAGAGCAGTCAGGTGAGATGTTGCATGTAAAGTTCAGACAATTTCAACATGACTATTATGAAATCTCATAAGAAGAATGAATGAATGAATAAATAATGATTGGCAATAATTTTACAAACCCAGACATTAGGATATGTTGTTGATAGTACAAAACGTGGGTTGAACCTCTTCCTCTGATCAACATAACACATGAGCTGAGCTGTGGTGGTTATATAATGTAAGACATGATGGCTCTGATCGGTCCATGCCATAGCGTGATACTCTGGGTAGGAGTGGGCTTGACAGGCTCTGATTGTCAGAGCGACAGAACTAATCTCCAGACCCGGTGCCGCACTCCGGACCACTCTCTGATCAGCTCCCATTAGGGCTAAACACTCTGAATGATTTGGAATAAAATCAAAATCAATTTGTGAGGCCCTCTATTCCCAGCCGTCCCTCCCGGGCAACGGGCCTTGTCACATCCTTTCGCACGAAAATTGACATTTTGACACACGCACCCAGAAGGAAAAAAGGGAGCAAGTGTATGAGTAAGACAGGGAGACACAAGAGAAGATGAAGAAAGCCAAAACTCGAAGAGGAGGAGGGACGTTGGTAGAATCTCGGCATGTCACAGCCGAGGAGGGACAATCATGAGCTATCAATCAATTCATTTACGAGGCTTAGCTGTGCTGTTGGCTTTACCTGCAGTTTCCTCACCTTCTTTGATTGTGGGAATTTTTTTGTGCATCTTGCACCTATACATGGTTTCTAGTCGCTCCTTTCATGCTGTGCAAAAGGCACAACAGATGGAGGATGACAGCCACAGGGATTCCTGTGTGCAATATGAACTTGACTGATGCCAGATGTCATAGGGTTGGACAAGATGAAAATGATTGACGGATAAAGCCGTGAAAGACATTCGGTGCACTATATGAGGCGTGGTTGAGACATGCAGATGTCTTTGCAACGAGTCATGTAAGAGAGACAGAGAGATGGAGTATGTGTGTGTGTGTGTGTGTGTGTGTGTGTGTGTAAGTGAGAGAGCATGTGTGTGTACATCAAGTCAGGTCATGGTGAGGTGAGTGGCCTTATCAGACACATGCAGAAGATGTCGTCCATTTGCAGTGACACAGTCTGTGGTATCTAAGCTCGGCTTGCCAGGGAGATGTACTGTTTGTCGTTTTGACAGTTTTGGGTGGGCACAGTGCATTTCACGATACAGGCAGTGTGAACTTTGCAGAAGATCCGTCAGTCTTCCAAGGCCTTATGGGGATTTCCATCTTAAACAAAACAGCAGGAGCGTAAAAGACAGAGACCCGCACACTGGTCTAATCAGTCTCACTACCACAGACCACAACAAAATAGCAAAGGAAAAAGTTGTACAGCAGTGAGTATCTAATAGTAACCATGTTTTTACTATGCTAGTGTAGAAAATCCTAAGTGATTCATGTAAAATGAACCGGTCCTGACACTGCCGTTTGGATTTGCAGTTGGCTGTCACCCTGTTTAGTATGCAAGAACGCATAAGGATGAATAATAACACAGACAAGGTTACTTACACACAAACATGCTGGCTTTGCAAATAAGTAGAATGTCTTGGAATCACCTTAGATTAATTCAATTATTTTGGTTAGTTTTACATAATGACACATAATTAGCTGGCGTTGTAATGATAATTAATTACACCTTAATTAAAGGTCTATCAATGGACATTAATTGAAAGTGTTAGCTAATTAATCTTGTCTTTGAAGCTTGCACCCACTTCTGTATGGACCTGGATATTTTACTTAAACAGATGTTTTATAAGGTTTGACTCCAAACATCTGTACCTGTGCAGAGCACCCAAAAGAATGCTCTGATGCCTTAATGTGAGACGAGACATTCACTAGCCAAGTGGCCCAGTGGTGTGTTTAGGATGAACAGGATCGTGACAGTGCTGTTAAATGGGTAAATCAGAGATGTCATTCGGATGACAGGAGTGATGGTGAGGGGTGGGGATGATAGCCGAAGGGTCTGTCTGTTGTTACTGCTTCTGTAGACACACAAAAACTCTGTGCAATTAGTCACAGAAGAATGTCTGAAGCTAATATCCATCGAGAAACAAAGACATCATTCTGATCTAAACTGTCAGAAGCTGATAAACATCTTCAGCATGTTCACTGTGGATTAGAACAGAGGGGGGGAAAAAAGGTATGAAAAAAGCCCAATAAACGAATAGAATTATCATACGATATATTGATTTCCCCTTCAGGAATTTGAGCTGCAGTAAAATTCTTTAAAAACAACCTTGTATAACTTTTGACCTGAAGCACATGTCTAATCCGACCAATCAGACAGTGATACGTCATGGATGGGTGGTGACGTCATGACCAGGAAGTAATGCTATAGAAACACGAGCTTTGGAATGCCTCGGTGGATTCTTTCATTAGTGTGTGTGTGGTTGTATGTGTAAGTGTGTGTGAGCTTTAGGCAGTGTGTGCGTCCATGTCCACTATATATTTCAGGCAGGGAAGTGCTGAGGGGTGAAGCATTGTTAGCGGCTGGCAATACTTTTGCTCCACTTCCTTCTGGCTCTTTTCAACGAGAAGGGTCAAGGCAGAAATAGTGTTGTAGTTTGAGATGGACCTAGGCTAATGTCGCTTCTTGCTGTGGACCTTGAACAATACAAGGAGTGTTCTATCCACAGCCAATACAGTCACCAACCTAGTGGTCATCTGTAAGTGGTCTCCATGGCGGCCAGGCTTACATGGCCAAATCAAGACGATATTGCCAGAGAGCTCAGGAAGGGGCAGTTGCTGACTGTCAGGTAGAGGTGGAAAAATCAAAGACTTGACTGATTGGCAACTCACACTGAAAAATTAAGATCTCATGGAATTACCTTTTTGCTTAGGATCTATGGAGGTGGTGTTACTGATGCCAGGTCCGGAGCTGAAGGCAGTCTTTTGCCAGGTTACACCAGAAACTTCCCTTACAGGATGGGAGGCAGCACTGATATATTTCTCACAGATCTGAGCAAACAAAATATGATGTGGTGCACAGAGAATATTTCAAATATCAACCACCAGTAGGCTAGTGAGGTGGATCCTTCAGTGTACTCCTAAAGTAACAACACACTGCCCACCTCTGGTTCTCACTAAGGCCTCTATACCTTCTGGCCATGGACATATGATCTCCCAATAGGAGCTTGATATCTGTATTGAATACAAAGCAAGCTCCATAGTTAAGGTTGATCTGGAACACTTAGGGCCAACATCAGTTGCTAATACCTTGATGAATGGATGGATGGATGGATGGATGGATGGATAGACATATAGATAGATAAACATTAATGCTTACTTGTTGATTTGATTGACAATATAAGGTTATGAAGGTTAGAAATCATGAAGGAATTTGCTTAAGCTCTTCTTTTGTTGTCCTTCCATAATTTCATCAAATTTCAGAAACAGTGTAATTGCCATAGAGCAAACATAATAGCACACTAACCAGATAGACACCAAATCATCACACAACTAATTGCTACATAAATCTCTTTTTTTTATACTATCAGCAGTTTAGCTTCTCTGAAGTTGAATTACGATTGATTTTCATTTAAATTTAATTAACACTAAAATGTTATTATGCATATATAATGCAATATGTTATTATGCCTCTATGCTTTTGTCCAACAAGCACAGCGAGCAGTTATTTCATTAATTAAGCTGTTATTCAGGTTCACACAGGATTCATGCCATGCACAACTGAAACGTCTTTAAAGATCGGGCGAATAAAGGAAGGAACAATACAGCAGCTAAAACCCGAACAAAAAAGAGATTGCATTACTCTGCGTTTCATTTAGCAATCTAAAGGAGAATGAAAAGAGGAAGGGGAGGAGGGTGTTCGTTGGGGGAAGCATGATCTTTTCTGCGGCACGTTGATGAGATGCATTCATTTCTTTTCCCTGTGCTAATGTTTACGCCGCCTCAGTGCCAATGGGCAGGCGATTAGAGAGAGCAGTGGAGAGTGGCAGCAATGTGACGCTAACGCCACCCCACCCCACCTCCGCTCTTCTCTTCTCTGCTAATGACACGTCACATGCATGTCTCTCTCCCGCTTTGACAGAAACGGTGTCAATCATCACCACGGAAACAGACCCCATGATGTCACCCAGCTGGCCCAGCTCGACAGCTGATGGGCATCGGAGACGGAGCACATACTTCTCCTGCGCTCTGATTGGCCCAATTACTCTGCTGCAGTACTAATAACCCACTGCTCCAAATGGCCTTAATCCCCTTCATGCCTCTCATATGACTGTTCATTTCGCTAATAAATATTTTTTGTGGCGCAGCTTCGCATATTTTGTTCGTCTCTTTGTCCTTTGGCTTACAGATGCATAACATTCAAAAGAGTTTGTTTGATTCTTTTCTATGTTTGCTATTTATACCGGATTTTCATCCGATCCAGAATAAACCAAGAGCTGAAGGTCTTGTGAAAAAGCTTCTCGTCAGTCTTACAGCCCACTTACGAGAATGATATAATATTGCAATATACCAACAGATTAAAATCCTGTTTAAAGATCACTTCCAGTACATATGCACACATTTATTCCAGAAACCCAGCATGACAACTCAGATTCTGTTTGTCAGGGAGGACAGGAGAGAAGGAAGAGGAGGGTGAAGGGTGCTGTGAGCAGAAAGCCCAGGGTAGACACCACACTCCCATGGGCGTAATCGTTCTTTGTTTATGCTGCCAGGGTGTTATTTTAGCTGTCTGTTTAAACCTGTGTCTGAGTGACTTGGCTGCAGAGACCCAAAAGCACAAAGTAACGTTAAAAAAAAAACTTTCAAATCAGGCAAGCCTCATCCAGAAGCATAGACGCTCGATGATTTCATACATTATAGCCAGTGCTGGAAAAAAAAAACCAAGCTGTTACGACATATGTCTCGGTTTATGATATACATAAAACATGTTTGTTTCACAAATGTGGAACATTTTTCAGGGTTGCTCAAATGAAGCCCTGAACTAACGTTAACCAAACCACTTCAACCATCAGGATTAATAATATAGTTTCCAAGCACACCTTAATAAAAACACTTGGACCATCTCACTGACACTGCTGATTGTAATTATTGTTTATGGTGGGCGGTAAATCCTACCAAACTGAAGGCGCATGCTGGGCTTTGAAGCTTGGATAAGTACAGATATCACACACCAGATTGCTGGCAAACGCAAAACATATAAACAGTCCCACACACATGCGGTAGCTCACGCCTCAGTTTCTAATACCGGTCCATACTGGCCACTAAGCTGAAAAGAATGTGCCGTCTCTATGGTTTACTCTCTCACTCTCTCTCTCTCTCTCCCTCTCTCTCTCTCTCTCTCAGTCTACTGGATAAAGTACTACCTCAGTTGAATATAATAAGATTTTATTTAACAAAGTGTCCATGTCAAACAAGGCCCATTCCTCTGATGACAGTCATTGCAGGAGGCAAGCTAGCAATTGAGAGAGAGAGAGAGAGAGAGAGAGAGAGAGAGAGAGAGAGAGAAACAGAAAATGAGATGGAGAGAGAGAGAGAGAAAAAAAAGAGAGACAGAGAAAGAGAGGTATGACTGCTGGAAAAAAAAATACCAGCAGCCCGAGATTGGCCCAGGATTCATTAAAGCTCAGAACACGGCACATATTTTCATTATTCACACAAAGGTACGTGTCAGCTAATCACAGTGAAATCGCCGGCGTTTAAAAAGCTAACAGACAGACTCCATTCATTACGTCAATTATGAATTAGCACCTCTCCGCCATCTCACATGCGCGGAAACATCTACTGCCGTCTTAATTAGCCAAACATGGGGCATCAATTCCTGTCTCCACACATACACAGAGAAAGAGAGAGAGAGAGAGAGAGAGAGAGAGAGAGAGAGAGAGAGAGAGAGAGAGAGAGAGAGATGAGATTTGAAATGGCATGTAGGGACATTTAATGAGGAGGGTTCTCGTGTTTGTCATGGTTTGACAATACATTACCTATCTTATAGCTCTGCTTGTTTCAAGTATAAAATCTATCCGGATAGTAGGATTTACATACACTGAATATCTGCTGCCCTAAACAGTATCACATAGGCCGCAAAAAGTAAACAGGGTTGAAAACTTTTATAGGGGTTGAGTCTTGAGACTCAGAAAAATGAGAGTTAGTTTAGGGGATTTGTTTGTTGAAAACCAATTTATCGTGTCTGATTCGATTATATTAGAATAAACATCATTCTCTGTGAAGCGACGCGGTGGCGTAGCCGATAGCATGGTTGCCTCACAACAAGAAAGCCCCGCATCCCGGGGGATCTTTCTGTGCCGAGTTTGCATGTTCTCGCGCTTGCGTGGGTTTCCTCCAGGTACACCGGTTGCCTCCCACAGTCCTATATAAGAGGGACCCCGAAATAAGGAATAATCGGGTAAGAAGAATGAATCATTTTTTGTTCAAAGGACAAAACCATTGAAATTCAGTATGTGTTCACTTCATATTCAAGTAATCATACGGTACGATTTGGTCTTTTTAATCAGGAAACCAGATTACAATATGGAAAAATAAAATCAATAAAAAAAAACAAATACATTTGACATTCATCAGTCATGGTGTTAGGCATTGCAGCTGAAACTATGTGTATAGGTTGAATCTATGGGGTAAGATTTAATGTATAAATATACACCTGGCAGATGTATTTACTTATTAATTTATGTACCTCCTACTTGATTACATAATTACTTGTTAACTTACTTGCATACCCTTACATTTCTAGGCATTACATTTTACCCTGCCAAAAATCATGTTTGCCCCAATTATCTTTTTTGTTCCAATTATTACCTTGTACCCAAGTACAGTAAAAAGGTCAAAAAAGTGAGTCCCTAGTCTGTCTGTCTGTACCCAAACTATAGCCAATGTGTCTGAATCATGTCCAAAACATACCTACACACAAGCAAAGCATGACCCCAACCCCCCAAAGCTCCACTCTGGGCCATCTGTCCAGCACAGCTGAGATCATATTTTAGCCCCTATACTGTATAAACCAGGCCTACTTCCTCTGTTTCACTGTCTCTTTAAGAACAAACTCCTCCTTTTTTCTTCTGCTACCACGGCTACAACCAACGAGCATTGCAAAGTGTGACATGATCATGCTCACTTTACATAGTTAAGTCCTCGTACCGACCACTCCAGCTGCTCAATGAGTCATTTGATTGTCATCTACCTTGTGTACTCAGGAAGAGGAGGGGGAAAAGAGAGATTGAGATTAAGAAAGAGAGAGAGAGAGAGAGAGAGAGAGAGAAAGAGAGGTACATGAAGGAGAGGAAAAGGTGAGATGATACAATATGAGAAGGATGGTAGACTTGGAGAGAGGTGGGCTATATAGGAAGGAAGCATTGAAGATGGGAGACGGAGAAGAATCGGTTGTAGAAAGAGAGAGAGAGAGAGAGAGAGAGAGAGAGAGAGAGAGAGATAGAAAGAGAGTGAGAGGAGCGCCTGGAGCATTGTCTGCTCAAGATGACAGGCAGTCACATAGGCCGAGCCACCGCACAGGCAAAAATAAGTGAGTTAGAACAGAGCTGCTGGCTCTGTAATAAAGCGTTTAATGGACAGACAGCCTCTCCTTGCCTTCCTCAGGGCAACACTAAATCCCTCTTTATTGTAGTTTGCACAGATGTTAGTGAGTTATCCATTTCTCTAATCACACTGGATACTGGCACATCCATCTTAAAGTTGAAAAACAACCCCCTACCGCCCATTCAAACACACACACGCATACATAGCCTGCCTCTCATCCTTTCCTCCTCCCTTAAAGTTGAAAATGAGTCATCTGTAGGTCACTTGCACCGATACAAATAGAATTCAGACGATATTGTGTCCCGATTTGAGGGTTCATGTGATTAGGTAGCGCCGGCAGTCAGGCTTGGTTTATGGCTTTCGGTGTGTTTTGCGGCTGGACGTGATATTGCTCAACAGTCCCATCATAAAGACATAGACATTGTCCTCAGGCCTTCATCATGGTAACACAATTCACTGCCACTGAGCAGGGCCAACAATGTCAGATTGGTTTTGGACTGTGCGAATTTCATAACGCCAAGCTTCGGCCAATGGAAGCAAATGCGATTTGCTCATTGACAAACAACAAAGTGGGATGGGAAAGTAAGTTTGGGTTAGAGAGATGTGGGTCAGAATAAAACGATAAGTACAGGCATGTGTGCTTTAATCTGATGTAATCTCATTCATCCAAAGTCAATTCCAGCAGCAGAGACAGTGATGGTTTAACTGGTGTATGGGTCTGTTATTTTATTTTCGTTTCATTCTTTGGCCCATACACCACTCTTCTGGAACATAGATGGAAAATTGGGTTTCATCCGGCCGTTTTGTTTTATTTTGTTTGGCCACTTTAATAGATGTAGTGTTGTTGTTTCATTATTCTGCTTCTGCAGTATAAAAACATGACTATAAGCAAAAAAAAAAAAAGAGATCCCAACAGATAGTAAAAGGAGCACATGAGGAAGAAGAAGAGTAAAAGAGGAGTGGGACCAATTCATTACTCGTTGAAATGCAGATAAGGTTAAATCTGGAAGACTGACAAAACGGTGTATGGTTTAATGGTGTCAACTCGTTTTGTCTTTGTCTCCTGTCTCGATTTGCATGTTCCCCCAAGCGTCATAAATGAATATCAAACCGATTCATTTCCTAGATTATTGTTGGTTTTATTATCATATGTCAACATGTAAATAATCCAGTCCAAATAAACGTCAATGCAAATTGACATGGCTGGAAACTTGCACTTAAGCACTGTAAAGAATACAGGAACGTACGGGAAAAGGTCATGGAGAGTTCAGTCTGATGGAGATGAGTGATGGTTGTAGAGTAAAGGGGGGTTCTGTAGACAGCTCTTGTTCTTTTTTGTGCTGGCTGACGGGCCTCACAGCGGTAGCCTGAGTCTTGATGGATTGGCAGCCAGTGAAAGGAAACACACACTCCACCAGCAACATTACCACTCCCACTATCCTGACACTGAGGCTCAAGAGAGTGCTCAAGACCGCCCTTTCTTTCTTTCCCGCACTTTCTGTGCTTGAAGCTAACCTTTGCTAAATGCCCCCCTTAGGCTTCTTTCTACAGCTGTAGGGATCTAAGTGAAGGCAGTGAGTAAAGTGCTTAATCGTTGGCCATCCTCAAGACCGGGTCAGGCAGAAGAAGGCAGGCGTGAGACGAAAGAGAGCTTGTTGTACCTGGCTGGACACTAAAGGGCCCAGAGCAGCAGGGGTGGGCTGCTAAAATAAACATCAAAGAGAAGAGGGGATGTGTAGCAGACCCTTTTGTTGCTTGAAATGGAGGGCTCCCTAGAGGGTAAAGAGGGGTGGTGTATGTGTGTGTGAGTGTGAGAGAGAGAGAGAGAGAGAGAGAGAGAGAGACTCTCTCTGTGTATAGGTTGAGAGTTAGGATTTAGGAGGTGTGTGTTAATGTCAGTGTTAAATGATTTAGTCTGTCCCGAGTGCACGTCCTGGTGAAATATTTTTGATAGATAAATCAAAAGGTCTATGGATGCCTCAACTACTGAGATGATCAAATTAATCAAGACAGCGTTTACTTTGCGTTTTTTGTTCAACTGAGTAGAAATGGAGAAAAGTGAGCTACTAGAAGAACTTTCAGATTATCTCTTCGAATACCTTGGTTTCCTCCCTAATGTACATTAGGTTGATTGGGGATTCTAAATTCGCCATAGGAATGAGCGTGAGCGTGTTGTGATTGTTCGTCTACTTGTGACCTTGTAATAGACTGGCAACCTGCCCTGGGTGAACCTCTGACTTTTGTCCTGTGAATGAACACGTAACTTGGTAACTATATTCTGCTGAAATGAAGAAAATTACTAGCAATAAAAAGATCTGAATCAGTTCATCAATCCGTTTTTCTCTGATCTATGGTACATTGCATGTGTGTTGTAATTACGCGAGGCCCCGTTGTGATGATCTCACCCCTCCCTGTGCCTCAACTACCTCCTGTAACAGCAAGATCATTTTCATACCACATTTAAAACAATAGCTTTCCAATAGCGCAAATTTAATGAATGCTCAATTCTGATTGGTCCAAATGCTTTCTACAGCATCTCAGGAATAGTTTCACAGACCTAGTTTCAATTTATTGAAACGAATGTATATAATTAAAAATTATAGATTGAGTGAAATGTTTAGTGAAGAAACATTTAAAATAAGCAGGTTTGGAAGAAGTCACCAGTACCAGTGTTTTTCTAAGATACATTGACATACAGCATTTGGCAGACACACAATTGAGAATTAAGAGCCTTGCACAAGGGCCCACAGTGATTACTTGTTTGAGGAGAGATTGGAACCCTGGTCTTTCTGGTATCAGTCCAATACCTTAACCACTAAGCCACCAGGTCTCCACAAAAACATAGGAACATTCGGACATTATGTTTGCTGGGACAAGACATCTACATCTTTTGGTAGACACTCTTATCCAGAGAGACTGAGCAATTGGGGATAAAAGACCTTGTTGTTTGATGGAGCTGGGAATCGAACCCTGGTATTCTGGTATCAGTCAAACACTATCAATGAAACCACCATTTGAAGTTCATGGTCTAAATGGAAACAGAATAAGTTGTGTTTTTCCTTATTAATCTCCAAAGATATAAAAGAAAGCAAAAGTAAGTGTGTGTGTGTGTGTGTGTGTGTATGTGTGTGTGAGAGAGTGAGAGAGAGAGAGAGAGAGAGAGAGAAAGAGAGAGAGAAAATGGCAACTGTTTACAGCTGCTATAAAACAGTGATAACAAGAATTCATTTGTTTTGCAGATGTTCCACAACATTAAATACAACTATAAAAAAGAAGAAATACACAAAGTGTCATTCTTTAATTGTTAACATTGGCAAATTAGAGAAATAAAACACTCTCCGACATGCAATGTTGGAAAATCATCCGCCCAACTCCCGTTCCTTTACGTCAGTCTGCACCACGCCACCTCATGGCAATTTTTTTTTCTAATTATAGCATGAACCTTCCTTGTTTCTATAAAAAAATAAGTCCAATCAACGAAACACTAGCTAGCATTAGCGATTTGGCTAACAGAAAATAAACACATTCTGATATGATTTTAACCCCGATCAATAACATGTACAAATCATTGTCTTGTGTCAAACCCGAAGCTTGATAATGACACAAACCGAAACCTTAGCGACTCCGAAGGGTGTCTCAGGAGCACCGCGGTTCTCGCAGCCATTAGGATTTGTTTGCTTGTTTGTTTTCCATGTGTACGTCCCAACGGATAGGTTTAATTACTCAACCTGATTGTGTAATGTATTCACAGTCGAAACGAATAGACGGGGTATAATACAAGCTTGCTTACATGCAGGCGTGTGTGTGTGTGTGTGTGTGTGTGTGTGTGTGTGGTTGAGATCTAGAGGATTTCAGTGGAGCTCTGGTGCAAAATCTGTCTCATTTGTACCCGTGTTCTGAAATGTTAAACTGTCAACCAGTGTGTCATGCTGCAGTATGCGGAACACTCGGGTAAAAGGACTCATGCTTTACAAACAGCAACACAATAATAGACCTCGATCATAATATGAAGGTTTTTGCAGAACCATTATGGGAACATGGGTAGGTGCCAAACATGCTTTCTGTTTCTTCAGATATCCATCATGTGTGTATGTATATACTGTATCTGCTATAGTGTACAAGATGTACATATGGTAGGCCATATGTATCTGTTCACAATTAATGCTGGTGTAATTCATTATAGACGGTGTATTTGAGCTCGGATCTCACCAAATAAAGCTGCCTCAATGGGCATGTGTGAGTGTGTGCATGTGCTGAAGCGGTGTGCTGTGGTAGGGGAGGAGATGATTATACCCATCTGTGGCGGATGCCAGGTGTGCCGCCCCATCCCCTCCCCCTCTTCCTCCTCCTCCATCTCTCGGCTGTGTGATCGTGATGCTCCGCTCTCCTCATCACACTCCATCAGCCCGCTCCAGCTGCCAGTCACCACGCTAACTAGTACCATGGGGCACTAGAGCTTCTCCGCAATGCACACATACTCACAAAGTAGATCTTACAGTCTGTGAGACGCAGTAGAATTTGTTCCTCAGAATGACAGGAACACTTGCTGATGTGCAGAGTTTCAAATGGTTAGTATCAGAGGGAAGGTTTGAAGAAATGAAATGAATCCTAGAAAATTAAACACAGTAGAATTGTAATAACAAGTAAAGCAGATTTAGCCGGACCTTTGACTATGCTACATGCTAACCTCCAGTGCGAATATGGCTGTAATAGACAAACACAAACACACACACACACACACAAACAAAAGCGTGCACATGAAATGTAGGGCCACCCCTCAGTCTGGGGACGTGGCTCATAAAACACAGTGCGACAGGCTGATTGATCCGATGCTGAAAATGGGCAATATTCCTCCCGCATCGATGTCAATAAAAGCTTTCAAGCTTGAGGCCGCCCAGATCTCCTTTTTGTTTCTTTTCAAGCTGAGAGGAGGGAGTAAAAAATCCATAGACAATTGATGGTGTCTGGAAGAAAGACTCTATCGAAGTATATCAAATCGGACTATCGAGAAGGTGGGATGTGGTGGGGTGGGGCTGTATGAGGGGGGGAGTTTGCGCGGTAAATTAGACTGTTTGCTTCACGTTCGGTGATAAAGTGACTGAAACTTTTCGTAAAATGATCGGTTTTAAGATTTGTGCAGTGAAGGGCTTTCAAATTCCATGAAACATCTTCCGCACCGAAATAGACAGACGCTTTGGGTAGGTCGTTTTGGAAAAGGGGTGAATAAATATAGGGGTGAATAAATAAAGTGCTCACATGGATAAAGAGCTTCATGATAAGTATTACTGTGGAGATCGTAGTAAAGGTCAGAGCAAAGGTCACATTATGTCATTTTAATTTTGCTAATAGAAAATTTTCTGCCATTTCCTTCACTTTGGAGGTCAAGAAGGGTTCCAAATTCTACCTGACCCTAATCACCTCAAAGGGTACTTCAATTGTCATTCATTCATTCATTCATTCATTCATTCATTCATTCATTCATTCTCTTATTCCTTAATTAAGTGTCATAATAGTTTGCTTGAGCCTATCCTAGTGCACACAGGGCGAGAGGCAGGGGTATATCCTGGACAGGTCACCAGTCCATCTCAGGGTACACATAGAAAAACAACCACTCACACACACACACACACACACACACACACTCACTCCTATGAGCAATTTAGAATCACCAATCTACCTAACATACATGTTTGTGCAAATTCCACACAAAGATCCCCGGCCTGGGATACGAACACACACGATGGCGTAGAGGATGGGACAGTCGCCTTACAACGAGAAGCTACCGAGTTCGATTCTCAGGTTGGGGGTCTTTCTGTGCAGAGTTTGTGTGGGTTTCCTCCAGGTACTCCAGTTTCTTCCCATAGTCGAAAAACAAACATTAGGTTGATTGATGATTCTAAATTGCTTATAGGAGTGAACGTGTGTGTGTGTGTGTGTGTGTGTGTGTGTGTGTGGTTGTTTGTCTATGCCCAGCAAAACCCTGTGATGTCGAATTAGGGAATAAGCGTGTTAGAAGATGAATGAATGAATGATTCATCAAATGACAAGCTACTTTACTGTCTACAGTGAAACACTGACCAAAACAATGAATTGTGTGATAATGAAAATAATTTATTCCGAATAACCAAAACAAGCTCAAAATTCTGATTAGCAACAATTATCTAAATTAATTGTATTTAACCTTGACTATTTTTTTTTAAATTATGTGACTCTGACGTTAACTCATAACGACGACAAGTAAGAAATATGGAACAAACCTTAGTTGCTTAGTGTTTAGAATAGCTTTTTAAAAAATGAAGCCAAAGACAACATAGTTGGATGTTTGTATAACAAACCGGAAAGAAAGTTTTCTGATGGAGGTTTCCATTAGCAGAAAAATAATTTGTTATTTTATCTTTCCTTTTTTGTTAAAGATACAACATTTCAAAAGACTCTAAATGACTAAAATGTTAACGCAGCATCTTTGAACTTGGTTTTCATTAACGCTTGGTCTGGATAGGTATTGTGCAGACAGACTGATACTATGGGCTTCTCAGTTAAAATCAGGCCAATCAGTAGTATAATGAGAGGTGTAATACGTCCCTGGAGAGAGAAGAGAGTGGGGGGTTTCATCCTATCAGCAGAGCTCCTTCAATAATCATCTTTGTCTCACAATCCCTGCATTTCTCTGCAGCCAATGGAACCCGGCCTGCTGTTGAGTCCACCTGTGTTTCGTCTAAATTTCTACACTTTCCGTCACTTAAATCATCAACATATGCGCCATTCGATGTTTTTTTTTCCTCCATCTTTCCCCGTCTCTCTCTCTTGGTCTCAGTCTCTCTCCCTCTTCCCTTCCATCTCTCTGTCTTGTTCTTTATCTTGGAAGGGTGTCTAAAAAGAAGGCCGTCCCAAAGATAATTATCCAAGAGCAATCAAAATACACTCCCTAATTGTAGTCACACGCTTTAATTATGCACAGCTTTGTTTTCTAGAAATCTCTTTCAAAAGCCACATGAAATGGTTTCCTGCACTAATATAGCAACGGGCTGGATACACACTTACATAAAGCCATGCAAATAAATTCATTATTGTCCTACGATAAAAAATAAATAAATAAATAAATAAAGGTGGTGGTGGTTGGGGTGGGGGTGGTGGTGTCAGATTGAGGTAAAAAAGAGAACGCAAAATGATCTATGTTTATGAGTCCGAAGCTTATTATTATTTTTTTTTAGCTTGCATACATTAGCATATTTATGAGGTTTTGGATGCTTAAATCTTATTAGTTTGCCAGAAAAAGACATTTCAACCTTACAAAAAAAAAACCACAAACTTTCAGTTATCTAAATAAAAACAAACGGAAAAGAGTGTTTTATATAAAGAAAATGGCTTGACACGGCGATGCATGGTGTGGAGATCGATGTTTTATGCGTTCGTCGTACGTAGTAAATTGAAACACTGATTGAATTTGACTCGACTGATATGAACATACAGTTTTAACCATACAGTGTAAGCTAATTGGAGAATACATGGATCCTCTCCAGAGATACATACTACACACACACACACACACACACACACACACACACACACACAGAATGTAAGGCAAGTTTTGCAACTGGCAGTGATGTTTTTAAGGAAATATTATAATAAATCATGGAGAAGAGGGCGGCGCAGTGACATAGTGGTTAGCACAGTCGCTTCATCATAAAAACGTCCCGGGTTCGATTCTTTCTGTGCGGTGTTTTGTTCTTCCCGCAATAATGTGGGTTTCCTCCGGGTAATCCAGTTTCCTCCCCAGTCCAAAAACATGCAGATGAGGTGGATTGGTGATTGTAAATTGTCCATAGGAGTGAATGTGTGTGTGAATAGTTGTGTGTGTGTTGCCCTGAGATGGACTGGCAAACTGTCCAGGGTGTACCCCCGCCTCTCATCCTATGTGTGCTGGAATAGGCACCAGCAGGCCCCCGTGACCCTGAATTAGAGAATAAGCAAGAACATGAAAGAATGAATGGAGAAGGGGGCCACAGCATGGTGGAGTGGTTAGCACGGTCGCCTCACAATAAAAAGGTCCCAGGTTCGATTCCAGGACCGGGGATCTTTTTGTTCTCCCCGCGCTTGTGTGGGTTTCCGCCGGATACTCCGGTTTCAAATTGCGCATAGGAGTGAGTGAATGTGTGTGTGTGTGTGTGTGTGTGTGTGTGTGTTGTTCATCTATATGTGCCCTGTGACTGACTGGCAACCTGTCTATGGTGTACCCCTGTCTCTCGCCCTATGTGCGCTGGTATAGGCTCCAGCAAAAAACCCTGTGAACCTGAATTAGGGAATAAGCATGAATGAATAAGATGAATGAATGAATGAATGAATCTTGGAAAAGCAGTTTGAAAACCATGATTTTACACATTGTTGTGAGTTAATAGGCAGCACAGTTGCCATCGGTACCATTTCTATAGCAACACATTAACTAGTTCCTGTAACCTGGTGTTCCGTGAAGCACACATTTAATTCGATTGGAAGAGGCTAACGGACTATTTTTTCAATAGTTTTCCTCTTTCTTTTGTCTCAAGACACACAACATAACATTCACTTTTGTCTGGTGTCTGTCATGACATTAGAATTGGGGGATGGGGAGTGTTGGATGGAAGCATTACGCTAAAAGCCGATGTCCCGCATTCCTATCAGTTATTTGCATGTAAATGAAAGTTTGGTTCTGTATTTGAAAGGACTGCTGTACCAAGCATACAGTGTGGAATATCTGACTGTGATGAACGACTGTTAAACACATTGTTGAATCAAACAGGTTGTTCGAATCGTCCTGATCGGTCTGGATGAAGGAATAGTGTAGGGGTTAAGATGTTGGACTAATACCAGAAAGATACCAGGGTTTGATTCCAAGTTCTACCACGCAACCACTGTGGGCCCTTGAAACCCCCAATTGCTCAGTTATGCAAAAATATCTTGAATGTAAATCGCTCCAAGTGTCAAATGCTGTAAATGTAAATGGATGATTCAGGCCACCGTAGTGCAGATATTAACTTAAGCCATGTATATATGCTGGCAGCGCGGTGGCGTAGTGGTTCGAGCGGTCGCCTCACAACAAGAAGGTGGCCGGGAAACTTTGAGCGGAGATTGCATGTTCTCCTTGTGCATGAGTGGGTTTGCTCCAGGTACTCCAGTTTCCTTCCCCGTCCAAAAACAGGCACATTAGGTTGATTGGTGAGTCAAAATTGCCCATAGGAGTGAATGTGTCTATGTGTGGCCCTGCAATGGACTGGCAAACTGTCCAGGGTGTACCCCTGCCTCTTGCCCTATGTGCACTGGGATAGGCACCAGCAGACCCTTGTGACCCCAAATTAGGGAATAAACAGCTGAAAAATTAATGATTGAATGATATATTCAATTATCTAAACCAGCGTTAAACAAATTTTGGGCAGATGTCCTGCAGAGTTTAGTGCCAACTTGCCTTAACATACCTGCCTATAAGTTTCAAGTTCACCTAGCAAGAATTTAGTTGAAGTTGTTGACTGGTAGACCTGGAAGATTTTTGTTCAAGCGCTGCTGCCACCAGTCTTTGGGTCCTTAACATTTCCTCCTCCAAGGGTTCTGCATTCATTACATTGTGGCATTTGACAGACAAACTTACCCAAAATGACTTCAAGAAAACCTTTATACGGGTGAGGTTTGCTCACAATAAGAAGGTCTAGGGTGTGTGTGTGTGTGTGTGTGTGTGTGTGTGTGTGTGTGTGTGTGTGTGTGTGGCCCTGCAATAGAGTGGTGATCTATCCAGGGTGTACTCCTGCCTCTCACCTTATGTGCGCGTGGATAGACTCCAGCAGACCCACAATTAAAGAATAAGCAGGCTGGAAGATGAATGAATGAATCAATATGGCAGTTGCTGCTTGTGTGTTGTTGCAAGTGTTTGGAACTTTTGATCAACAGGACAAAGCCACATTTTTCCCTTTATTCCACACATACTTATAATCCTAATTTGTTTCGAATGGGATTTGATTTAATCGTGTTTTTGGTGTTAAGCCACACCACCGGTTAAATCACTTGTATCACCGCCCTCGATGACCATTTTGACACAAAGATCTGAGCAACCGTCACATCACAGATCAAATTACATTTATCATGGGAGATATTTAGTCGGTAGTACAATCACCTCACATCAAGAAGGTCCCCGGTTCGATTCCTTGGCGGGGTGTCTTCATTCATTTATTCATCCATTTTCCTTATTCCCTAATTCGGGGTCACAGAACGAGAGGCGGGGGTACACCCTGGACGTGTCACCAGTCCATCTCTGGGCAACACAGACAAACAACCATTCACACACATTCATTCCTATGGACAATTTAAAAACCTCCCATCCACCTAAATCTGCATGTTTTTGGACTGTAGGAGGAAACCGGAGTACCCGGAGGAAACCCACACAAGTGCGAGGAAATGCAGGATCTTTTTTTTTTTTTTTTATTGCCTTTGATTTATGTGATCAGGGATTATATATAATATCAACTTTAACTGTGTATTTTGGTGCACAGATCAACTGGATGGCGCATCAGAAACAGTTTTCACCTGATCATCCTTTATATCATGAATCAAAAAACGAGTGAAATTGTTCATATTCTCTAGGCAGGAGGGATTTTTTCTCTTCTGTCATTTATAGTGACACGTGCCAATCCTGGCATCTGTGAGCTCATGTATGTCGGAGAGGGCAGATAGAGGACAAATCTCTGGCTCGCATTTTAATGGATAGCAAATGAGTTTGTTGAAATAAGCATGCATGTGTAACATAGGTTAGACAGACAGAAAAACGAGGGGAGGTGTTAGTTCAGTGCTTAAGGTTTGATTATGGGTTGGATTGGCACATTTTCTTCATGTGAATGTAACGTTCAAAGACAAAAGGATGATAAAGTAAAAATAACAACAGATAAGTATTATTAGGTGGCGCAATGGCTTAGTGGTTAGCCCCGTCAACTCACAACAATCAGGTCTTGGATTTGGTCCTGGGGTCTAGCTGTTTCACTGCGTTTGTGTAGGTTTTCTACAGGTTCTCTGGTTTCCTCCCATGGTCCAAAATACATTAGATTGATTGGTGATTGGACATTATTCGTTTGTGTGGACTTGCAACCTGTCCATGGTGTACCGCTGCCATTCACCTTATGTGCGTTAGGACAGGCTGTCAATAAATACATGAATTGAATGAATGAATAAATGAATGTCAATGTCTACAGCCTATAAAACAAAAAAGAAGTAATTTCATAATTATCTATTAAGTCTTTAGTGACGTTTAAACAAAAAAAAAAGGATGAATGCAATTCTGAAGTAAAATTTGAACAAAACGATGCATTTCACATGACAAATACTTTCCAAAAAAATGGCCTTTTTTTTTCCAGAAAGGGATGTGCCCAGGTGGCGGTTTTCCAATTGGGACATGATGACAGTGTCAGTTTCTAGCACCTCACAGCTCACTACTCTACACCCTCTTCATTATTGAGACCTTCAGCCTTATGACCCTCCTCTCCCTCTCTCTATTTTTTTGTCTCTTTTCTCACTCTCTTACTTTCTTTCTGCGTGTGTGTGTGTGTATGTGTGTGTGTGTGTGTGCATGTTGCTGGTCTGTATCATCCAGTCCTCCTCAGTCTGATTCCATCAGCACTGCTTCTAATCCACTTACTTAATGAAATACATAATTAACATATTATAATTGCAGTAAAGATGGTTTTGACAGAAATCATTTCCCGTATCTAATACCATGGTAATTTAATCTGTTCCCCACTCCCTAACGTGACCCTTCATGATTAAGTTTGGGCGCTTCATTTTTTTTTTTTGGTGAGCTGGTGTGTGCATCCGCGAGTATCTGTCTTCTTCCTGTGATTACTAGCCTCCGTTGTCCGTGCTGGTGATTGATTGACAGGGCTATGGCAAGCAGATGGGTCATGTGACCTAGCAGATGGCACAGAAGAGCGGGAGAGCATACTCTCTCGTTGTGTACTTACTCTCTCTCTCTCTCTCTCTCTCTCTCTCTGGTGTTGCCTAAACAAAAACAAGGCAGAGAGAAAGAAAGAAAGGAGAGAGACTTACAAACGAGCCATTTCAAATTAAATCAGATAATGTATTATAAATCTATTGGTAGTTATGAAGCTGCTAATTTAGGAGACAGTGTGGTGGCGTAGTGGTTTTAAGTCACTTCACAGCATGAAGGTTTCAATTTCGAACATGGGGTCTTTCTGGGCGGAGTTTATATGTTCTACCTGAGCTTTCATGGCTTATCCAAAAACATGCCTTTCAGGTTGATTGGTGGTTCTAAATTGCCCATGGGAGTGAGTGTGAGGGTGTTTGTCTACTTGTGACGGACTGGTCTTTCACCCTACATGCTCTGGCAGATCCCTGTGATCCCAAATTAGTGAATCAAAGGGCTAGACGATAAGTGAATGAATGAATGTTGATAACTTAGTATTAGCCTTATTCATTTTCTCTTGGTAAAAGAGACTGACCAGCGATTGTGATAGTGATTGACCAGCACTAGCACTTCATAGCAGAACCTGACTGAGGAACTCTCAACAGCTGACAGGATTCTGTAACAATAGACTGTAATCTCGCACTCTTGCACACTGTGACTTGCACTACTGTCTACACTACCACTATTTATTCTCGTTCAAATATACACTCACGTTTAATAGCAATGTTGGTAGAACACTGTCAAAATCTTAATAGTCTTTTGCACAATTTCATTTATTTCCCGAATTCGGGATCACGGGGTTCTGCTGCGCCTATCCCAGCGCACATAGGGCAAGAGGCAGGGGTACACCCTGGATAGTTCGCCAGTCCATTGCAGGGCAACACAGACAAAACCATTCACACACCCATTCATTCATTCATTCCTACGGACAATTTTGAATCATCAATCTACCTCATCTGCATTTTCCTCTGTACCCGGAGGAATATCACACAAACGAGGGAAGAACATGCAAACTCCACACTCCTGGATTCAAACCTGGGATCTTCTTGCTGTAAGGTGACTGTGCTATCCACTATGCCACCGTGCCACCCAGTTTGGTTACAAAACACACTTATCTGAATAAATTATCATCGTCCAAAAAAAAAAACAAACAAAACATCTCCTCACATCTTTCACTAGGGACATAAATTTCAACCACTTAGAGATAATCTGCATCTATAAACTAAATGATTATTTTTAAAAATAGGTGTAAATAAAATATGCAAGAGCAAAAAATCAGTTTCATGTTGTTGGATGAATCAAATCTCAAGAGATTAAAGATTAACATTTATCCAAGGAACTGTCTGCTAAGCTAATTACCCAAACTCCGTTAGTGTCCCAATGTTGTCTTGCTATAATATG
The DNA here is from genome assembly GCA_026260255.1 of Pseudolaguvia tuberculata. Lineage (NCBI taxonomy): Eukaryota > Metazoa > Chordata > Actinopteri > Siluriformes > Sisoridae > Pseudolaguvia > Pseudolaguvia tuberculata. Next base: position 4,156,190 of record JAOTRA010000029.1, on the reverse strand, counting down.
TTTTGACACAGCAAGCTACCGAGGGAAAGAGAGTAAGCCAGAGAATGAAATTCATCACCAAATCCATGCTAGTTTGCTAGCCGTTATTTAGCTAAGCTGTTATTAGCAATCATGACATTGATTACTGTTATGCTATATTATGTCATGATTGTCTACGCTTAAAATGTCATGATCAGGAAAAGTGATGTGTATAACGTTGTCAAACGTTGGCTAGTTTGCTAGCAGTTAACTAGCCGTCTAATTATTTTGCACAGCAGGAAAACAAAAAGTCATGTTTCCAACTTGTAAGTTCATGTATATTTAAGGGAGAAGGAAAGGTGCAGATACGCTCCTCTGCCATTTTAAGTAAACCGTCGGTTCTATATTTATTTTAATGATTTAAGAGGTACTTTAAAGATTTTTCTTCAGTACATCTTATAGCTTTATGTCAACATTCAGGCAATTGGGGGGTGCTGGCCGGGTAAAGGGGGTGGGGTGAGTTAAATCTTAAATCAAAGATAGCCTAACAATGACTGATTATTGCACTAACAACCAACAGGCTCCAGGGGATGTCTGTAATGCGATTTCACCACACTACCATCTATCCTAACCAATAGACAACTGACCCCACATTGCCTTGAGGGTCATATTGAGTTCAAGAGGTGGATCAGTACAAGTCTTAAGTAACCCAAATTAAATAACTTTCAGTACATTTTTTGGCTTCTTCTTCGCTCAGAAACACATACGTAAGAATGTATAATAGTTGGAACTGCTTGTCTTTTCCTTATTCGACTCTAAATCCGCGTCATGAATTCGGTGGAGCAACTCGAGTAGCATATGCCGAAGCACTAGGCTGTTGATCAAAGGCCGCTTACCTTCTTCTATTCAAATGTGACAGAGAATGATGTGGCAAATAACAATATTAATTTGATCCACCGAGCCACCAGGCGTGCATTAGCTACTCTTATGTATACGCGGGACTGATGGATGGACGGCGAGCGAGAAAGGACGTAGCTGGCTCCATGCATTTGCACCCACTGAAACTGAAACCAGAGACAAATAAGGGAGATGGAGGAGTGGAATATGTGTGTGTGTGCGCGCAAGAGAGAGAGAGAGAGAGAGAGAGTGAGTCAGTAAGAGGCAGTGCTTTAGAGGGATAGAGTGTGTGTTGAATAATGAGCGCTGTGCTCCCAGAACAATCACGCTCTCCATTTTGCACTGTGTTTTCACCTGATGTATTGTCTCTGTTGAGGGAGGCCATGTAATAAGACCATTTGGGCCCCTCATTTGTGCGCATTAGAGGCAAATATCTTACAGTGCCCTTAAAAGTGCCTGGAGGCCTGAAGAAACAGTGATCCAGACTCACATTTGCAGCAGGTAACGTTAACAGAATCCCAAAGCCCTTTCACTCACTAAGTAGTCTGTAAAGAAAAGCACTGCCACACCGCTATATTCAAGAGAAAGAATTATGCGACTACTGCATTAGCATTTATATTTCCCGCTATCCATTTGGCACACGTATTTATCCAATGCGACTCAAATCTAAGCAAATAGATAGAACAGTTCAGAGTCAGAAGTCTTCTGGGGTATCGGAAAGAAACAAACTTCCAGGTACTGCAGGCGATATTCCAGGTTCGAGCTATCGTTTTCTGTGATTACAGTGGACAAGAAATAGAAAAAAGAAAAAACTTTGGCTTAGTTATAATGGAAGTCTGAAGGCAGTTGTTGAAGTCGATACAGAGTTCCACTTGAAAAATGAAGACGTTCTAAAGTTTAGGTAGACAGAATTCGAATTTTTTATAAGCAAAACAATCAGACTGAGGGCAAATGGTCGGAAGACTCATTCATATCGACCAATCACAATGCCTCCCTTTAGAAAAAAAAGTTTTGGATAAGGGCGTCTATCCATTGTCGAAATGAAATAAATTAAAAAGGTCAGTGCCGTGGTGTAGTAGGTTAAACCACTGGCACCCACTTGTGCACCAAGATATGCATGTTCTCCGGTGACCCGGGTTCAAATCCCAGCTTAGGTCCCTTCTGACCCTGCTACTCTCTTTCTTTCTCCATTGCCACAATTTCATTTTAATAAAGAAATTATTTTTTAAAAAAAAATATTCATTCATTCATTCATTCATTCATTCATTCATCTTTTCTTCTTACAACTAGCCAGTAAAGTAATATTCATTCATTCATTCATTCATTCATCTTCTTAGATGCATGTATGAGGCATACACCCTGGACAGGTCACCAGTCCATCCAGGGCTATATATAGACGTGGTTACACACACTCACTTCTATTAGTAATTTTGAATCACCAGTCAACCTAATGTACATGTTTTTGGACTGTGGGACGAAACCCAGGCAAACACGAGAAGAACATGCAAACTCCCCGGCCACCTTCTTGTTGTGAGGCGACCATGCTAACCACTACACCACCGCGTCACCCAGTAAAGTAATATGTCTAAGCTTAATGTTTTGCTTTGTGTGTAAAAAAATATCACTCTGCAGGGTGGCACAGTGGCATAGGAGTTAGTGTGGTTACCCGGGTTCAAACGGTTTTTCTGCATGTCATCCCAGCACTTTCATGGGTGTGTGGGTTTTTATGCAGGGTGCCATTTGCCAGGGGGGGTGGGGGGTATTTCCCCCCTAACTGGTCTTATCCAGAGCAACTTACATTTAGTCTCTTTTTTACAACTGAGAAATTGTGCATTAAGGGCCTTGCTCAATTTGCTTATTGGAGGTGGGAATCCCGGTCTTTCTGGTATTAGTCCAACACCTTAACCACTAGGCTACCACTTGTCTAAATATCCCTACCTCTGTTGAATTATTTTTCATCCCCGGGGGGGACATTATTGATCCCCCTCCCCTATTGTAATGAATTAGGCGTTGTCGGGTCCATAGTGCAGAGAACCAGTTTAATAGAACAAAATTAGACAAAAAGAGGACACTGGCATAAAAGGAACCAAAGGGACTAAGTTAGCAAAGGGCTTGTCTAGAGAACAAAGTGAACTACACAAAAGGTACTTTAACATAGGCCACACAACAAACACGCCGCATGGTAGCAGAATGCTAACTTATATAGAGAGTCCTTGACCTCTAACCCGGAACAGGAAACAGTCACTCAGTATTCGGGTGAGGGCGCCCTCACCTGCCATTTAGAAGGTGTAGCGTTCCTATATTCATAATGCTTTTTTAAAAATAGATGATATAAAATGCTTAACAATCATATATTCAAATATATAAAAACATTTTCAAAAACGTTTCAAAACACCTTTTCCCCTCCTCCCTCTATTTTTTTCAAAAATCGAACCCTGGTTGTTTGTTTATGTGTAGCACTGCAACGGACTGGTACATCCAAGGTATACAGGCGTCCAAACCTCTTGTGACTCTGAATTAGGGAACAGGCAGGTTAGCAGATGAATGAACGAATGAACGAATGAACGAATGAACGGATGGATGGATGGACGGATGGACGGATGGATGGATTACTCTGCTATCTATATGTGTTAATCAAGATTCATATTAATCTAATCATAAGTTTATTAATCTAATCATCAGAATAAAAACATGCTTTTATTCTGCTCAGTGATTGACAGTTACTGCTCTTGTAATTGTATCCAGGCAATAGTGAGGAATCTCATTTACGTTTGTGTGTAAACAGGACAACCGACAGGTATGCGAGTGATGAAAAGCCTTTAGAAAATTAGAAGATGATATTTAATCAAACCCGCGTCATTTCAGGCAAACAAATTGAAATAAATGTGTTAATGGATAAAGACTGTTTAATGCATTAAGGTATAGCAGGAGGGATTGTTTTTGCCACTGATGAGGTGTATTGCTGTTGCTGTCAACGTATGGAGTGTGAAGGCTGGGATATTATACTCCATCGGGAGACGTGTGTGTGTGTGTGTGTGTGTGTGTGTGTGTGTGTGTGTGTTGGGGAAGGGGGGTGAGGGGTGGTAAAGACTTGTGAATGGCAAGTGTACATGAATACTACCATCAACTGCCAATATGTTGGAAGGCCTTGGTAACAGCCTGTGGTCTCGAGGGAGCGCCGGAGCAGTTGAGGCGAATATCAGACAGAGAGGAAAACAATTTCTGGTGCCAATAATGCAGCGCAGATGAAAAATGTTTTAATATTTGCTACTGCTTCATGGCAGGCACAGTGACAGTGATGGACTCAATGTCAGCTTTTTCCCTTTAAATGTCATACTCTGTCTCTGCTCCATCTGTGTGTGTGTCAGTGGGTGTGTTTAGGAACGTGTTTGTGTTCTCAATAATCTGACAATGTGTCTCGTGCACGGTTGTGTGTGTGTGTGTGTGTGTGTGTGTGTGTGTGAGTGTGAGTGATATTTCTCTGCAGCTGACACTCAGTTCACTCTTCTCCTCTTCATTGATCACACTGTTTTTTTTTCTGCAATAATAGCGGACATGCCCAATGCCCAAATCCACAAATGCGTTTCTTTCTCCCGTAATGAAAGATTTGCCCCCTAACAGCCTCTTCAGTGCCTCTTTTTTCTCTGTCTCTCTTTCACTCTCTTATAAATATGCTGTTTTCTTTGCCACCTAAACAAACACAATCCCTGCAGCCTTATTTCAAGAATAAATCCTTTATTTCTATTTTTTGGTTTACATTTCTTTCACTCCACCTCTAAAAGGAAGTCATCATATGTTGGCCACGTTCTCATGGGTGTAAACCATAAGGAGGAGCTCTGGTGCTCGTTTTTTTGGGTTGCCAGGTTGTTCCTCTGACTTTGTCATGAATGAAGACTTTACCCGTTGCCTCCTGACCCAGACTTGCACTCGTTTAGTGCCTCCGGGGTGAATCGTTTTCCTATTGTCATTCAGCCCATAGTTTTCCCCTCACACTGGTGGTGGTGTGTATGGAGTGATGATTGTTCTTGTTTTAAACACAAAGTCATAGCACTCATCAGTGTTACAGCCTGCATGGAAATGGAATGCGATTTTAATTTTGCTCTATTGCTTTGCAGAAACTATAGATATTTACACATCTGCCGAAAAGCTGACATCTTTTCAACAAAACAACAATAAATCGAATTCTAATATTTATAATTTCATTCAAAGTAAAACCATTTCTGTAGCAGCTTCAGTATATCATGTTAATAAATATATTTTAAACGGATCAGGGTTTTTTTTAACAATAAAAAAGCATATAGTTTAATTAGATAATTAAATAAACATATTTGGACATGATGAAGCGTTGGTGATGAAGCTTAATCTTATCCAAGAATAATAATAAAAATAACAACAATAATAATTATTAATTCATTCATCTTCTTACCCGCTTATTCCTGAATTCGGGGTCACGGGGGTCTGCTGTGCCTATCCCAGCACACATAG